>JARTUT010000507.1:0-114934 GCA_030674115.1 Micraspis discolor | reverse complement strand
AAAGAAACCGAAATTACACGAAACAACGCGAGAGAACACGAAAGAACCCCAAGTAACACAAATAATCAAAGGAACCTGAAAAAAAACCCGAACGAATACATATAACTTGAAAGCACACAAAAAACTCGAAGTCACGCGAAACAACCCGGAGAAATACAAAAAACCGAAAGCGCGTAAAAAAAACAAAAGTACTTGTAAATTGCACACCCGTATATCACCCGAACGTAAACTCATTGTAAATTGCACACCCTGTATTAAATTTTATCGAAATCAGCAAAATAACTTGTAAATTGCACACCCCGTATATCACATGATTGCAAATTCATCGTAATTCGCACACCCTGTATGACATTTTATCGAAATTAGATCCCATACCCGCAAAATCATGATCACTTTCACATAGGACACCCACTATATAATCGTTTCGTAGTGGGTGCTTTTTCCATGAAAAAATGCAGATGGAAAAACTCTCGAAGAAAGACCTGGTGAAAGTCAGTGCTTTCAATGTGCACAGTCCGTATATAAATCGAAAATAATTTTTTCATATAAAATTAACCCAAAGAATATCGTTGTAAATCCATCTATTCGAATTCAATAATTACCAAGAAGGAAGTATAGAAATTATTCTATGAAGCTCCTATGTAACACCCCGTATATGAATCGGAAATAACTTTTCCATAAAAAAACCCGAAGGAACACAAAAAACTTGAGAGCGCGCAAAAAAGCAGTAGAACCTGTAAAGTGCACACCCCGTATATCACATGATCGCAAATTCATTGTAAATAGCACACCCTGTATGACATTTTATCGAAATTAGCCTCAACTTGTGAAAAAACATGATAACTTGAAGAAATATGCATATGGGTCACCCGGTATATAATTGATTCGCAGTGGGTGCTTTTACCATATAATAAAAAAGACCGAAAGAATATCGTTTCAACTCTATCGTTTCAAGTTCAGTGTATTCCACCAAGAAAGAACCCGACCAAATACGAAAAAACGCGGAAGAACATGATAGAACCCAAAGTAATTCGAAAAAGCGAAAAAAAAAATCCAAAGGAACCCAAAAAACCCCGAAGGAGCACAAAATCACCGGAAGCGCGCAAAAAAACTCGAAGGAAAGCTTGAAACCCCGAGGGAGCACAAAAAACCGAATGCGTGCAAAAATAATGAAAGAACTTGTAAATTGCACACCCTGTAAATCAATCGATCGCGAAATCATTGTTAATGGCACACCCTGTATGAGATTTCATTGCATTCAGCTCACTTACGCGGAAAAGCACGAAAGCTAGAGAAAAACTCTGGTGAATGTCAGCGCTACTCAGATCTGACACCCTGTATATGAATCGAATATATTTTATCTAATTCAGAACTGAAACACACCGAAGAAACAAAAAAACTCGAATTTGCGCGAAAAAATCAAAATAACTTGTCAATTGCACACCTCATATATCACATGATCGCAAATTCATTGTAAATCGTTTACCCTGTATGACATTTTATCGAAATTAGATCCCACTCACTGATTGCTTTTTCCATAAAAATTCAGACGGAAAATCTCTCGAAGAAAGAATCTGGTGAAAATCAGCGCTTCCCATAGGCACAGCCTAGATAGCGATTATTTTAATGCAACACCCCTGTACAGCAATTAATGCACAACCCCTGTACAGCAATCCATCGCGATCGGTTCGTTCTTCAAGGACGAAAATGGAATGGCGCGTAAATCGAGCCAAAAATGCCGATTTTCAAACGCATAATTTAGGTATTTTTTGTTCGATTCGCGATCTGTAAGTGGTATCAGGAGATTCGGAATCTCCTGTAGATTTTTATTCGACCACTCGAAAGGCCTAAATAATCTTTCAGCGCCCATATCGAGTGAAAAATCGATGCCGGATTTTGAAAATTGGAGCTCGCGTTCGGCTATCCTCGGAATGGAAACAGAAACTGACATTTAACCTCGCAATGTTGTGAAAATTACCGATTTTCGAATGAAGAATTCACGGTCTTATCTCGCTACTTGGATATGAAAATTGGTACCCAGAGATGAGGAATTTCCTCAAGTTTCGTTTTCTACCCTTGACAGGGCGTTTAGGGACGTGTAGAGCCCGCAGCGAGCGAAAGCATCATAGTGGTTTTGACGTTTCGCGGAGTTGGAGAATCCGAAAATTGCCCATTTTCTTACCGAATTTTCGTACCCATCCGGGTAGCTCCGGGGTCCAGCTCATGGCGGGAACCCCGGCGGTTCTTCCTCTCGAAATAGCGACCTCCCCGCCCCGCAAAACGGTATATCTTCGGACGGGAACGTTCGAACGCGGGGACGCTTTCGGCGATTTCGCCAAAAACGACGTTTTTCGACTTTTTCGTTTGAAAATTTCGGGTATTTCAAGAGCGCCCGGGGGGTTTTTCTCGGTCGCTTCTCCTAGAAGAGGATACGCCCTTTCGATTTCAGTTAAGATTGCCCTCGGAGCGGCCCTGCGGGCCGCGGGCTCGGCTACGCCTCGCGGGTCCCTGACGGGACCCGAAAATTCCAATTTTAACCACGCCCACCCTTATTGCTTTAATATTATAGACTAGTAAGCGGGTAGATCAATAGGCCCGTAGATCCATAGGCCAGTAGTTCAATAGGCCAGTAGTTCAATTGGCCAGTAGTTCAATTGGCCAGTAGTTCCATTGGCCAGTAGTTCAATTGGCCCATGGATCAATATAGACCATAGATCAATATAGACCATAGATCAATAGGGCCCATACATCAATGAATCGCGCAGAAACACGAAACACGTCAAAAAACCCGTTGAAAGCAACAAAACTTGAAAATACTGGAAAAAACACGAAAAAACGCGAAAAAACACGGAAGAATTCGAAGAAACACGAAAGAAACCGAAGTTATACGAAAGAAACCGAAATTACACGAAACAACGCGATAAAACACGAAAGAACCCCAAGTAACACAAAAAATCCAGAGGAACCTGAGAAAATCCCGAAAATATACATATAACCTGAAAGCGCGCAAAAAAACTCGAAGTCACGCGAAACACCCCAGAGAAATACAGAAAAACCGAAAGCGCGCAAAAAAACAAAAGTACTTGTATATTGCACACCCCGTATATGATCCGATCGTAAACTCATTGTAAATTGCACACCCTGTATGACATTTTATCGAAATCAGCAAAATAACTTGTGAATTGCACACCCCGTATATCACATGATCGCAAATTCCTTGTAATTCGCACACCCTGTATGACATTTTATCGAAATTAGATCCCATACGCGAAAAATCATGATCACTTGCACATAGGACACCCACTATATAATCGTTTCGTAGTGGGTGCTTTTTCCATGAAAATGCAGATGGAAAAACTCTCGAAGAAAGACCCTGGTGAAAGTCAGTGCTTTCAATGTGCACAGCCCGTATATAAATCGAAAATAATTTTTTCATAAAAAATTAACCCTAAGAATATCGTTGTAACTCCATCTATTCGAATTCAATAATTACCACGACGGAAGTATGAAAATTATTCTATGGACCTCCTATGTAACACCCCGTATATGAATCGAAAATAATTTTTCCAAAAAAAACCCGAAGGAACACAAAAATCTTGAGAGCGTGCAAAAAAACAGTAGAACCTGTAAAGTGCACACCCCGTATATCACCCGATCGCAAATTCATTGTAAATCGCACACCCTGTATGACATTTTACCGAAATTAGCCTCCACACGTGGAAAAACATGATGAAAAATGCATATAGGACACCCTGTATATAATTGATTTGCAGTGGGTGCTTTCATCATAAAAAACAAACCGAAAGAATATCGTTTTAACTCTATCGTTTCAAGTTCGATGCATTCCACGAAGAAAGAACCCGACCAAACACGGAAAAACGTGAAAAGAACCCAAAGTAACACGAAAGAACGAAAAAAAAAAAAATCAAAGGAACCGAAAATACACCGAAGAAGCACAAAATCACCGAAAGCGCGCAAAAAAACTCGAAGGAAAGCTTGAAACCCCGAGGAGCACAAAAATCGAAAGCGTGCAAAAATAATGAAAGAACTTGTAAATTGCACAACCTGTATATCAATCGATCGCGAAATCATTGTTAATAGCACACCCTGTATGAGATTTCATTGCATTCAGCTCGCTTACGCGGAAAAGCACGAAAGCTAGAGAAAAACTCTGGTGAATGTCAGCGCTACTCAGATCTGACACCCTGTATATGAATCGAATATATTTTATCGAATTAAGAACCAAAACACGCCGAGGAATACGAAAAACTCGAATTTTCGCAAAAAAATCAAATTAACTTGAAAATTGCACACCTCGTTCATCACATGATCGTAAATCATTGTGAATCGCACACCCTGTATAACATTTTATCGAAATTAGATCCCACTCTATAATTGGTTCGCAGTGGTACTTTTTCCATAAAAATTCAGACGGAAAATCTCTCGAAGAAATATTCCTTCCCATGGGCACAGCCTGCATAGCGATTTTATTAATGCACACCCCTGTACAGCAATTCATCGCGATCTTTTCATTCTTCAAGGACGAAAATAGAATGGCGCGTAAATCGAGCCAGAAATGCCGATTTTCAAACGCATAATTTAGGCATTTTTGTTGGGATTCCCGAAATGTGAAAGGTATCTGGAGATTCGGAATTTCCTGTAGATTCTTATTCGACCGCTGGAAAGGCCTGAAAAATCTTATACCGCCGAAATCGAGCGAAAAATCGATGCCGGATTTTGAAAATTGGAGCTCGCGTTCGGCTATCCTCGGAATGGAAACAGAAATTGACATTTCTCCTCGCGATATTGTGAAAATTACCGAACTTCGAACGAAGAATTCACGGCCTTATCTCGCTGCTTGGATATGAAAATTGGTACCCGGAGATGGGGAATTTCCTCAAGTTTCGTTTTCTACCCTGGACAGGGCGTTTAGGGACGTGTAGAGCCCGCAGCGAGCGAAAAAGCATCATAGGGGTTTTTGACGTTTTGCGGAGTTGGAGAATCCGAAAATTGCCCATTTTCTTACCAAATTTTCGTACCCATTTCGGGTAGCTCCGGGGTCCAGCTCGTAGCGGGAACCCCGGCGGTTCTTCCTCTCGAAATGGTGACCTCCCCCGCCCCGCAAAACGGTATATCTTCGGACGGGAACGTTCGAACGCGGGGACGCTTTCGGCGATTTCGCCAAAAACGACGTTTTTCGACATTTTCGTTTGAAAATTTCGGGTATTTTAAGAGCGCCGGGGGCTCTCTCGGTCGCTTCTCCTAGAAGAGGATACGCCCTTTCGATCTGTTTTAAGATTCCCTCTCGAGCGGCCCTGCGGGCCGCTCGGAAAGCTACGCTTTCCGGGTCCCTGACGGGACCCGAAAATTCCAATTTTAACCACGCCCACCCTTATTGCTTTAATATTATAGACTAGTAAGCGGGTAGATCAATAGGCCCGTAGATCCATAGGCCTGTAGATCCATAGGCCAGTAGTTCAATAGGCCAGTAGTTCAATTGGCCAGTAGTTCCATTGGCCAGTAGTTCCATTGGCCCATGGATCAATATAGACCATAGATCAATATAGACCATAGATCAATAGGGCCCATACATCAATGAATCGCGCAGAAACACGAAACACGTCAAAATACCCGTTGAAAGCGAAAAAACTTGAAAGAACTGGAAAAAACACGAAGAAAAGCGAAAAAACACGGAAGAATCCGAAGAAACACGAAAGAAACCGAAGTTACACGAAAGAAACCGAAATTACACGAAACAACGCGAGAGAAACACGAAAGAACCGCAAGTAACACAAATAATCCAAAGGAACCTGAAAAAATCCCGAACGAATACATATAACTTGAAAGCGCACAAAAACTCTCGAAGTCACGCGAAACAACCCGGAGAAATACAAAAACCGAAAGCGCGTAAAAAAAAAAAGTACTTGTAAATTGCACACCCGTATATCACCCGATCGTAAACTCATTGTAAATTGCACACCCTGTATTACATTTTATCGAAATCAGCAAAATAACTTAAATTGCACACCCTGTATATCACATGATTGCAAATTCATTGTAATTCGCACACCCTGTATGACATTTTATCGAAATTAGATCCCATACGCGAAAAATCATGATCACTTTCACATAGGACACCCACTATATAATCGATTCGTAGTGGGTGATTTTTCCATGAAAATGCAGATGGAAAAACTCTCGAAGAAAGACCCTGGTGAAAGTCAGTGCTTTCAATGTGCACAGCCCGTATATAAATCGAAAATAATTTTTTCATATAAAATTAACCCAAAGAATATCGTTGTAACTCCATCTATTCGAATTCAATAATTACCACGAAGGAAGTATAGAAATTATTCTATGGAGCTCCTATGTAACACCCCGTATATGAATCGGAAATAACTTTTCCATAAAAAAATCCGAAGGAACACAAAAAACTTGAGAGCGCGCAAAAAAGCAGTAGAACCTGTAAAGTGCACACCCCGTATATCACATGATCGCAAATTCATTGTAAATAGCACACCCTGTATGACATTTTATCGAAATTAGCCTCAACTTGTGAAAAAACATGATACCTTGATGAAATATGCATATGGGTCACCCGGTATATAATTGATTCGCAGTGGGTGCTTTTATCATATAAAAGAGACCGAAAGAATATCGTTTCAACTCTATCGTTTCAAGTTCAGTGTATTCCACCAAGAAAGAACCCGACCAAATACGAAAAAACGCGGAAAAACATGATAGAACCCAAAGTAACTCGAAAAAACGAAAAAAATCCAAAGGAACCGAAAAACCCCGAAGGAGCACAAAATCACCGAAAGCGCGCAAAAAAACTCGAAGGAAAGCTTGAAACCCCGAGGAGCACAAAAACCGAATGCGTGCAAAAATAATGAAAGAACTTGTAAATTGCACACCCTGTATATCAATCGATCGCGAAATCATTGTTAATGGCACACCCTGTATGAGATTTCATTGCATTCAGCTCGCTTACGCGGAAAAGCACGAAAGCTAGAGAATAACGCTGGTGAATGTCAGCGCTACTGAGATCTGACACCCTGTATATGAATCGAATATATTTTATCGAATTGAGAACCAAAACACACCGAAGAAACAAAAAAAACTCGAATTTGCGCACAAAAAACCAAAATAACTTGTCAATTGCATACCTCGTATATCACATGATCGCAAATTCATTGTAAATCGTTTACCCTGTATGACATTTTATCGAAATTAGATCCCACTCACTAATTGCTTTTTCCATAAAAATTCAGACGGAAAATCTCTCGAAGAAAGAATCTGGTGAAAATCAGCGCTTCCCATGGACACAGCCTAGATAGTGATTATTTTAATGCACAACCCCTGTACAGCAATTAATGCACAACCCCTGTACAGCAATCCATCGCGATCGGTTCGTTCTTCAAGGACGAAAATGGAATGGCGCGTAAATCGAGCCAAAAATGCCGATTTTCAAACGCATAATTTAGGTATTTTTTGTTCGATTCGCGATCTGTAAGTGGTATCAGGAGATTCGGAATCTCCTGTACATTCTTATTCGACCACTCGAAAGGCCTAAATAATCTTTCAGCGCCCATATCGAGTGAAAAATCGATGCCGGATTTTGAAAATTGGAGCTCGCGTTCGGCTATCCTCGGAATGGAAACAGAAACTGACATTTAACCTCGCAATGTTGTGAAAATTACCGAACTTTGAACGAAGAATTCACGGCCTTATCTCGCTGCTTGGATATGAAAATTGGTACCCGGAGATGGGGAATTTCCTCAAGTTTCGTTTTCTACCCTGGACAGGGCGTTTAGGGACGTGTAGAGCCCGCAGCGAGCGAAAGCATCATAGGGGTTTTTGACGTTTTGCGGAATTGGAGAATCCGAAAATTGCCCATTTTCTTACCAAATTTTCGTACCCATTTCGGGTAGCTCCGGGGTCCAGCTCGTAGCGGGAACCCCGGCGGTTCTTCCTCTCGAAATGGTGACCTCCCCCGCCCCGCAAAACGGTATATCTTCGGACGGGAACGTTCGAACGCGGGGACGCTTTCGGCGATTTCGCCAAAAACGACGTTTTTCGACATTTTCGTTTGAAAATTTCGGGCACTTTAAGAGCGCCCGGGGGGTTTTTCTCGGTCGCTTCTCCTAGAAGAGGATACGCCCTTTCGATTTTCTTTAAGATTCCCTCTCGAGCGGCCCTGCGGGCTGCGGGCTCCTTCGCCTCGGGGTCCCTTACGGGACCCGAAAATTCCAATTTAACCACGCCCACCCTTATTGCTTTAATATTATAGATAAAGAAATGAGTAAGTTGGATATCTGGAAACCATACTTACAAAATTTCAGCAATTATGTGTCCCATTTATCGAGCAGCGATCCTTATTCAGAAGCAAAAACTTTACTTAATGACACTGGGTTTAGATTGTTGAACATGGAAAACGATGTTTTTGCTTTTAGGTCCAAAAGAAGAAATTTTTTAGGTGAGTTTAAACACTTTTTATGAAATCGGGGTCACTTAGGTACTGATTTCAATTTGAGTAACACGTATTCAATGTTTCCGTGAATTTTATTAATATTACTTACACCGTATACAATGATCTTGCAGTGACCAAATGAATAAAATTCAGAAAAGCATTGACGTGCGGTCAGGACTTTTTGCGCGCTTGATCTACCGTACTCTCCTAATAGCACGCTGTTCTACTTGTTATCAAACTAGATTAAGCGCGCAAAAATCCAATGAGAGGAAAGCCTGATGTAACATTATTATGTTAAATAAAAATAGCAACTTAATGTAAATATATCGGATACAAAAAACATGTATAAGATTTTTTTCAACTGAAAACACTGAAAAATATAGAATCATTTAATTATTTTTCAGAAGTACAAAATTCCATGGACGTCGTATCCAGAAAGATACGGGAAGATCAACAAGATTTGTATACGAAAGATTTTGTTAGATTATTATCAGACATAATTGAAGTGAACTTGGAGGATGAAAGCAAATTGGATGATGATGCCTCCATGTTTATTCCACTTGTAACCTTACATGCCCGAAAATTGTAATATATATATTGAACATCACTGTGAATTTAATAATATATTTCTACAAATACATAACTTCCAATCTAATATGCAATTAAAAGTACAAAATATTACAAACAAGCAACTTCACATCATTTTTATGAAAGACATTGAACATGGTAAGAATGCTGACAAGTCAGTTCACTAAATCACCAAACAAGATTGTGTGAAATGTTTCAAGGGGTGTGTAGTTTTTATATTTGCCAGGTATCAGAACTAATGCATTGGCATTGACTAAGCTGTTGATTCTGCTGCTCACTTGGTTTCCTGTTGTTTCAGCAACAAATCCCCCATTACAATATTTAACCTGAGCTCTTAGATATGAAGGTCTTTCATCGTTGTTTTCCACAAGTGGCATCTGGATAATGAATAAAAATGCTATGAAAAATCATGAAAATAATGATTTGGATAATCCTCCGAGAATTATTTACAATGGGGAGCCGACAAACAGTGAAATTCGTTTAGATTAACTAAGTTTCATAGAAAAATTAAAATAAGAAAAAAAATTAACCTACAAAGTTTCGATAAACTAACACTTCTAAACAAAAGAGAAATTCATTGAAAAACTGTCAAAGCCCTTGTCTTAATTTCTGCTCTTTGAAAAATTGATTGTAAACTTCCTATCTAGCACTTATTTTCTTCATCCATGCTAAAATATAAACCTTAATCAAGAGATTGAGGTTATTTCTTGCTACTGCTAAACTGTCATTTGATTTTTGAATTATGATAATCGATAATTTTCACGTGTTCACATATTGTTCATACTGACTTTAAGCGAATTTTTGGAAAAGTTAAACTTGCGTTTGAGTATTTCCGCATCTTTGTGATCTTATAAAATATAACATTATCTAAATTAACCCCTATCACAGTACTCCTGTTTCCGAAGGGTAAAATCAGTTAACGGGAAATTAGCACTCGCATTTTCGGTAATGAAGAAATTTCTTTTATATTCGTTAGTTAGTCGTAAGGTACTATTTGTAAGCCCAAAATTATCGTATGTAAGTCGAAGAAACTAGTAAAAAAATACTACGTTCGGCTGGGTGCTAAGTTTACGGGCAACCACTGGGGTTTTCTATGGAAAAAATATCCAGTTGGAAAGTCCCCGTTAGTAACGTATTTGTAGAAAATTGGTTGCCTGTAAAGTCGGTATACGGGCGAAAGTTTTACGTGACAACGACTTTGAGTGATAAAATAATTTTAATGTGAATATTCATTCGTACGCGTTTACCTTTGCTCTCTCTCTCTCTCGCTCTTAGGCGGGCTAACTGTGCTTGAGTGGAAGGGACGCGTGCCTTTCACTTTTTATGTCTGTCTCTCTCGCTCTTAGGCGGGCTAACCATGCCCGAGTGGAAGGGACGCGTGTCTCTCACTCGCTCTCATTGTGAGCGCATAACGTGAGCGGAGCGTAACGCAGTTTCTTGAAGTGTCACCCGGCAAACCAATTTATAAGACGTTGTCACGTCAAAAAAAAATTTCGTTTTTAAGTTAAGCCGAAGTTAGAAAATGGCAACCTTAAAGTGCGAAGTTTGTACCAACATTTTCTAAAAAGATGGAAATAGTTTTCATTGGATAGTAAGTCGTTAGTAACAATATGCAAGATAGAAATTTTCGTTCGTAACTCAAAGATACTGGTGAGATAACCCCGCATTGGGTTCCAGTTTCGTTAGTAACTATTAAAAAAAATTCGTTTTTAATGTTATCTACAAAGGGCATCGCAATAGCACGAAGTTAGCCTCCACATTTTCGAAGAAGAAGCAATTTTTTTGCTTTGGTAAGTAAGTCGTTGTTAACAATCTGTAAGTCGAAAATTACAATTTCGAGTTTACCTAATGTGTAATGATATCCTAGGTACAGAGTTAGCACATACATTATCGCTAATTTCCTCAACTTACAAACTGAAATGTTGGACTTTAAAATAGTATAAGGAGTACAGGAAAAGTCAGTTTACACTGTCTGGTATTTATGCATGCAAGTATTTTCGGCCAGTATCGTACATATGGCGTAGTAGTGTTGTTGTGTACGTTTACAGTGCTTTCGTTGCCATGGCTGCGCGTGTAAAGACACGAAAGAAGAACGTTTATGTTTGCTCACTTCTTACCTTAAACTTGACGAAGATTATGCTGAGATTTTCGAAGAATTTCGCCAAATAAGCAAGTTCCCACCAGACAAATGATGCATAAACTGTATCGTAAATTCGTAAGTACTGGCTCCACAACCGCGTTCAAGTCGCCCTGCTAATTTTTTCGTAAAAATTGTTTTACCGTGACTAAATGATGCCGCATGTGTGTTGAAGAGGGAAGGGGGATAATTCGAACATAAAATATGAGGCCACAAGTTATTGATGTTATATTTTTCTCGAAAATTAATTTATTTGCAATTATATTTGTTTTTTTCCCTCATATGCAAAACGGTAAACTAACATTTACCGCACCCTGTACACTTACGACTTACCAACGATTGCAAATTGAAATTTCTCACCTCATGCCATTTTCAAGATCCAAGATCCTCACAAAGAAGGTTCTATATGGTGTGAAAAATCAAAATAACTTACCAAAGATGACTGCACTACTGGAAACATGTAATTAACTCTTCTTTCCATGTATTTCAAGCTAGGGATAACAAAAAGGAGTGTTGTCACACAAGCTGATACTGGGTTCCCTGGTAAACAGAACACGATTTTCCTCTGACCACGGAAATGCAGAGTGGCAAATGTTGTTGGTTTCCTATAAATATTTTAATGAACAATATAAATAAGTGATGAAATTCCACGCTTTTTAATAAGGCCGAATATTATTAATTGATAATAAATTGCAGAAATTGAAATAGTTAGAAAAGCAGATTATCTTCTTTCTCGATATATGGTATACAGGGACGCTAGTCAAAAACTGAATGAAATATTAAGAATATTCATATCATTAATCGAATTTATTCAACCTGATTTCATCAAACATTTAGGAAAAAAGGCCTTGTCTTGATTATTGTGTATGTATAACAATGTTCTACATTCAGGATACTCTCCTTCCGAATTCAGTAAGGCTTCAGTAAGTATTTTGAAAATAGGAAAACATCCTTGTGATCCTAGTAGTTATCGACCAATCAACCAGTTTATTGAGTATTCCTTTCAAGATCTTAGAAAGGTTAATTCATTTTAGAATTCAATCTTCTATAGATCATTCAACACCATACTACGAGTACATCGTCCAGTGAAATCGCTCAAGTTTTGAAAACGGACCAATAGAAACAAACTGTATCTGAAAACACTCAACCTCACAGTGTTTTCATTTTTAGAAATTTGTTTTTATCAAATGCCTAATTTGCATTATTAATACGTCCGGATAGCTTTGGCCGTTGGTGGAAGTAGCGGTCGTCATGGTTACGATAAACAAGCAGTTGTTAGCGATAACTTCAACAGCACATTTGGCAGTTCTGTCAGTTTATTTTCGTATTTTACCATAAAGTAGATAAAAATGAAACGTTTTGGGAATTGTAATATTACTTCAATTGAAGAAAGTGTGAAGAAAAGTGTGCCGCTTAATACAGTGAAGTCAAGATCCTACATTTGGAAACAATTTGAAGAATTCTGTGCTGCCCGGGAATACCTTGTAAATGAAAAAACAAGTTTGTCAGAGCTCAATAATATTATACTAGACTGGGCTTTCAATATGAAGAAAAGAGATGGATCAGACTACAATGAAAGTGTCGTGAAAACTTTGTGGAATAATACTGCCAAACAGCTGCAGGAAAAATTCTATTCCGAATGGGGCGTTAGGTTCGATCCATTCACAGACGTGGTTTTTAAAACGGCGCGGGATGCACGAAATGCCAAGAGGCGTATTTTGCAAGTGGACCCTGAGAAAAGAAAAGTTAGTGCCAAGGCGCTGTCTTTGGAGCAACAGAAAAAGATGGTCAACTTATGTAAAGAAGATAATCCAGACGGTTTGAACAGAAAATTTCATTTTATTGCTGCATTGGAGCTTGCTTGGCGCAGAGGAGAGGGTTCATCATGCCTAATTTCGCATTTCTAATTCGAAATTGATAACGATGGTAATCCCACGGGCCGAATTGCCTACAATCCGATATTTTCTATAAAACAAGACAAGGTGGTGCACAAAAATGAGCGGAAATGAAATGGCTGACTCCCAATATTGAAGAAGATATTTGCCCGGTGAGGTTATACAGGGTGAGTCTTTGACCACTGCGTTAATTTTAACCATGGGTTCTTGAGATCAAATGAAACACTTTTTCCATTACGGTTTTCCAAATTCAGCTGCGTTCAAAAGTTATAAGCATTTTTAGTTTTCACATTGGGCAAATACCCTCTGTAGTCCAGTTTAGTTTGAATGAAAAATACCTTCCACAGCATTCACTATTGAATCTGAATTGTTTAAAAACATTATTTTCCCTCTAAGTAATGATTCACTCACTCATGTTTCATCCGATGAGGTCCATATCCAGAAGGAAGATACAAAATACTTATTTTCTGGTAAAAAAAAAAATTCAACACCATAAACATAAATTTTTGTTGTTCTACTATATTTTCTTTCTACTTCAAGATTATAAACCATGCCTTTCTAGTGAGAAATTCCAAAAAACCTCAGAATTATTGGGTGTTATCATCATACATTTGAAATTTTCTTCTTAAAATTTCCAAATCATGATAACCATCATTTCTATGAAACTTGACCAATGCAAGAGGTTGTCACTGTGCTTTCTTTTTCACTCAAAACCAGAAAAAATCATCTATGATTTTCCAAACACTGATATTTCTGAAGTTTCTTCTCCTTGACAGAGACCAGTGAACAGGTATTTTCTGTACTGAATCCCAATAACAATTTACCTGGATAGATTACAAGTATTTCCAGATTTAGGTGTGCAATTATACTTTCTTGAAGAAATACCTAAATTTGATTTTGAAAAATCAACTAGGTGTTCTTTGATAAAATTTTTTTTGTTAAATCATTAATATGAATCTATTCTGTTTAGACTATAATTACTGATTTTTATAATCAGAGTAAATAACGTAAACAAGAACATAAATATTGAATAATGGTTATTCATAGATTATGTCAAATTTTAATACCTTACCATAGAATATTAATTTATCACCGAACCCCAGGAGAGAAAAAATTAATATTTGCAATGTTTTTTAAATGAAAGATAATATCTGTAACTATTATTGATCTTTAGTTATAATTTTCCTCAGAATAATTAGAGTAAATAATTATCATATTAAAATATTATAACGTCTCTGTGGTGGGTAGTTCCAAATAAAAAAGTATTCTGTGGTTCCTTGTTGTTTTGATTCTGTTTGAAACTGTCAAAAGTTATTTGTATCTTCAAAAAAAAAAGTGGAAAGATTTTGAGGGATAATATCGATAGTTTTAAATTATTCAATTCAGTATGAAATGATTATGGTCAGAAATTGCATTCTATTCTAATCTTTCTTGTTTATGAGCTTATATCTTCCAGTTTCAATATTGATTGAATTTTAATTAACCATGCATCATAACAAACATTCAGAAATATTAAAACTAAGTCAAATTCTATTATCTCTTAAGTTTGTGAACAAGGTTGAATCGGTGTATGAAATAAAGATAATAAAGGTATAAAACAAATCTAGGAGACTGGGTTCGAAGTTTTTAAAACTCATATGAGCTCAATTTGCATTTGTGTGAACTTATCCACGGTTTTCTAGCCACGGTTTTCGTCGTACGCTGGGATTCTCGAGCGGTGTTGCCAAACTTCATCATATTTACCGATTCACTCCTGGCGACGGATTACTTATGTTTGGCGATAGAGGGAAAACGCATGAAGAATAGTTGCAATATTTATCAACTCTTTAAAATCAGATAAAATTCGATTGTTGAAATATATAATAGTGTATTTTATCAAGTAAAATTTTATTCTGCAATGCGTTTGACATTCAGATAAAATGTGATATCTTCCGAAATAATACGTGCTCCAAAATAATTCTCATACCGAATTATTTGTCTTTGAATGCTTTATCATAATCAGTTATCAGATGAATTTGCGACACCGTCGGGATATCACAACATTGAGAATTCAACCTATCCACGGTTTTTACATTCAGAAAAAACGTCATATCTCCCAAAATAGTTCGTGCTCCAAAATGATTTTCATACAGAATTATTCGTCTTCGAATGGTCTATCATAATCAGTAATCAGATGAATTTGCGACACCGTCGGGATACCTGAAAATTGAGGATTTAACCCAGCCACGGTTTTTACATTCAGAAAAAACGTCATATCTCCCAAAATACTTCGTGCTCCAAAATAATTCTCATACAGAATTATTCGTCTTCGAATGTTCTATCATAATCAGTAATCAGATGAATTTGCGACACCGTCGGGATACCTGAAAATTGAGGATTTAACCCAGCCACGGTTTTTACATTCAGAAAAAACGTCATATCTCCCAAAATAGTTCGTGCTCCAAAATGATTCTTATACCGAATTATTCGTCTTTGAATGCTCTATCATAATCAATAATCAGATGAATTTGCGACACCGTCGGGATATCTCAAAATTGAGGATTTAACCCAGCCACGGTTTTTACATTCAGAAAAAACGTCATATCTCCCAAAATAATTCGTGCTCCAAAATAATTCTCATACAGAATTATTCGTCTTTGAATGCTCTATCATAATCAGTTATCAGATGAATTTGCGACACCGTCGGGATATCTCAAAATTGAGGATTTACCCCAGCCACGGTTTTTACATTCAGAAAAAACGTCATATCTCTCAAAATACTTCGTGCTCCAAAATGATTTTTATACCGAATTATTTGTCTTTGAATGCTTTATCATAATCAGTTATCAGATGAATTTGCGACACCGTCAGGATACCTGAAAATTCAGTATACACCTCAGCCACGGTTTTTACATTCAGAAAAAACGTCATATCTCTCAAAATACTTCGTGCTCCAAAATTATTCTCATACAGAATTATTCGTCTTCGAATGTTCTATCATAATCAGTAATCAGATGAATTTGCGACACCGTCGGGATACCTGAAAATTGAGGATTTAACCCAGCCACGGTTTTTACATTCAGAAAAAACGTCATATTTCCCAAAATAGTTCGTGCTCCAAAATGATTCTTATACCGAATTATTCGTCTTCGAATGTTCTATTATAATCAGTAATCAGATGAATTTGCGACACCGTCGGGATACCTGAAAATTCAGGATTTAACCCAGCCACGGTTTTTACATTCAGAAAAAACGTCATATCTCCCAAAATAGTTCGTGCTCCAAAATGATTCTTATACCGAATTATTTGTCTTCGAATGTTCTATTATAATCAGTAATCAGATGAATTTGCGACACCGTCGGGATACCTGAAAATTGAGGATTTAACCCAGCCACGGTTTTTACATTCAGAAAAAACGTCATATCTCCCAAAATAGTTCGTGCTCCAAAATGATTCTCATACAGAATTATTCGTCTTCGAATGTTCTATCATAATCAGTAATCAGATGAATTTGCGAAACCGTCGGGATACCTGAAAATTGAGGATTTAACCCAGCCACGGTTTTTACATTCAGAAAAAACGTCATATCTCCCAAAATAGTTCGTGCTCCAAAATGATTCTTATACCGAATTATTCGTCTTCGAATGCTCTATCATAATCAATAATCAGATGAATTTGCGACACCGTCGGGATATCTCAAAATTGAGGATTTAGCCCAGCCACGGTTTTTACATTCAGAAAAAACGTCATATCTCTCAAAATACTTCGTGCTCCAAAATAGTTCTCATACAGAATTATTCGTCTTCGAATGGTCTATCATAATCAGTAATCAGATGAATTTGCGACACCGTCGGGATATCACAACATTGAGAATTCAACCTATCCACGGTTTTTACATTCAGAAAAAACGTCATATCTCCCAAAATAGTTCGTGCTCCAAAATGATTTTCATACAGAATTATTCGTCTTCGAATGGTCTATCATAATCAGTAATCAGATGAATTTGCGACACCGTCGGGATACCTGAAAATTGAGGATTTAACCCAGCCACGGTTTTTACATTCAGAAAAAACGTCATATCTCCCAAAATACTTCGTGCTCCAAAATAATTCTCATACAGAATTATTCGTCTTCGAATGTTCTATCATAATCAGTAATCAGATGAATTTGCGACACCGTCGGGATATAACAAAATTGAGGATTCAACCTATCCACGGTTTTTACATTCAGAAAAAACGTCATATCTCCCAAAATAGTTCGTGCTCCAAAATAATTCTCATACAGAATTATTCGTCTTTGAATGCTCTATCATAATCAGTAATCAGATAAATTTGCGACACCGTCGGGATATCTCAAAATTGAGGATTTACCCCAGCCACGGTTTTTACATTCAGAAAAAACGTCATATCTCCCAAAATAGTTCGTGCTCCAAAATAATTCTCATACAGAAGTATTTGTCTTCGAACGTTCTATCATAATCAGTTATCAGATGAATTTGCGACACCGTCGGGATATCTCAAAATTGAGGATTTACCCCAGCCACGGTTTTTACATTCAGAAAAAACGTCATATCTCCCAAAATAGTTCGTGCTCCAAAATAATTCTCATACAGAATTATTCGTCTTTGAATGCTCTATCATAATCAGTAATCAGATGAATTTGCGTCACCGTCAGGATATCTCAAAATTGAGGATTTACCCCAGCCACGGTTTTTACATTCAGAAAAAACGTCATATCTCTCAAAATACTTCGTGCTCCAAAATTATTCTCATACAGAATTATTCGTCTTCGAATGTTCTATCATAATCAGTAATCAGATGAATTTGCGACACCGTCGGGATACCTGAAAATTGCGGATTTAACTCCAGCCACGGTTTTTACATTCAGAAAAAACGTCATATCTCCCAAAATAGTTCGTGCTCCAAAATGATTCTTATACCGAATTATTCGTCTTCGAATGTTCTATTATAATCAGTAATCAGATGAATTTACGACACCGTCGGGATACCTGAAAATTGAGGATTTAACCCAGCCACGGTTTTTACATTCAGAAAAAACGTCATATCTCCCAAAATAGTTCGTGCTCCAAAATGATTCTTATACCGAATTATTCGTCTTCGAATGTTCTATTATAATCAGTAATCAGATGAATTTGCGACACCGTCGGGATACGTGAAAATTAAGGATTTAACCCAGCCACGGTTTTTACATTCAGATAAAACGTCATATCTCCCAAAATACTTCGTGCTCCAAAATAATTCTCATACAGAATTATTCGTCTTCGAATGTTCTATCATAATCAGTAATCAGATGAATTTGCGACACCGTCGGGATACCTGAAAATTGAGGATTTAACCCAGCCACGGTTTTTACATTCAGAAAAAACGTCATATCTCCCAAAATAGTTCGTGCTCCAAAATGATTCTTATCCGAATTATTCGTCTTCGAATGCTCTATCATAATCAATAATCAGATGAATTTGCGACACCGTCGAGATATCTCAAAATTGAGGATTTAGCCCAGCCACGGTTTTTACATTCAGAAAAAACGTCATATCTCCCAAAATAGTTCGTGCTCCAAAATAGTTCTCATACAGAATTATTCGTCTTCGAATGGTCTATCATAATCAGTAATCAGATGAATTTGCGACACCGTCAGGATACCTGAAAATTGAGGATTTACCCCAGCCACGGTTTTTACATTCAGAAAAAACGTCATATCTCTCAAAATACTTCGTGCTCCAAAATGATTTTTATACCGAATTATTTGTCTTTGAATGCTTTATCATAATCAGTTATCAGATGAATTTGCGACACCGTCGGGATATCACAAAATTGAGGATTCAACCTATCCACGGTTTTTACATTCAGAAAAAACGTCATATCTCCCAAAATAGTTCGTGCTCCAAAATAATTCTCATACAGAATTATTTGTCTTCGAACGCTCTATCATAATCAGTTATCAGATGAATTTGCGACAAAGTCGGGATATAACAAAATTGAGGATTCAACCTATCCACGGTTTTTACATTCAGAAAAAAACGTCATATCTCCCAAAATAGTTCGTGCTCCAAAATAATTCTCATACAGAATTATTCGTCTTTGAATGCTCTATCATAATCAGTAATCAGATGCGACACCGTCGGGATATCTCAAAATTGAGGATTTACCCCAGCCACGGTTTTACATTCAGAAAAAACGTCATATCTCCCAAAATAGTTCGTGCTCCAAAATAATTCTCATACAGAAGTATTTGTCTTCGAACGCTCTATCATAATCAGTTATCAGATGAATTTGCGACACCGTCGGGATATCTCAAAATTGAGGATTACCCCAGCCACGGTTTTTATTCAGAAAAAACGTCATATCTCCCAAAATAGTTCGTGCTCCAAAATAATTCTCATACAGAATTATTCGTCTTTGAATGCTCTATCATAATCAGTAATCAGATGAACTTGCGTCACCGTCGGGATATCTCAAAATTGAGGATTTACCCCAGCCACGGTTTTTACATTCAGAAAAAACGTCATATCTCTCAAAATACTTCGTGCTCCAAAATGATTCTTATACCGAATTATTCGTCTTCGAATGCTCTATCATAATCAGTAATCAGATGAATTTGCGACACCCTCGGGATATCTCAAAATTGAGGATCCAACCTATCCACGGTTTTTACATTCAGAAAAAACGTCGATAGGTTGAATCCTCAATTTTGTGATATCCGACGGTGTCGCAAATTCATCTGATTACTGATTATGATAGACCATTCGAAGACGAATAATTCTGTATGAGAATCATTTTGGAGCACGAACTATTTTGAGAGATATGACGTTTTTTCTGAATGTAAAAACCGTGGCTGGGTTAAATCCTGAATTTTCAGGTATCCCGACGGTGTCGCAAATTCATCTGATTACTGATTATGATAGACCATTCGAAGACGAATAATTCTGTATGAGAATCATTTTGGAGCACGAACTATTTTGAGAGATATGACGTTTTTTCTGAATGTAAAAACCGTGGCTGGGTTAAATCCTGAATTTTCAGGTATCCCGACGGTGTCGCAAATTCATGTGATAACTGATTATGATGAAGCATTCAAAGACGAATTATTCGGTTAAAAAATTATTTTGGAGCACGAAGTATTTTGAGAGATATGACGTTTTTTCTGAATGTAAAACCGTGGCTGGGTTAAATCCTCAATTTTCAGGTATCCTGACGGTGTCGCAAATTCATCTGATAACTGATTATGATAAAGCATTCAAAGACAAATAATTCGGTATAAAAATCATTTTGGAGCACGAAGTATTTTGAGAGATATGACGTTTTTTCTGAATGTAAAAACCGTGGCTGGGGTAAATCTTCAATTTTGAGATATCTCGACGGTGTCCCAAATTCATCTGATTACTGATAATGGTAGAGCATTTAAAGACGAATAATTCGGTATGAGAATTATTTTGGAGCACGTATTATTTCGGAAGATATCACATTTTATCTGAATGTCAAACGCATTGCAGAATAAAATTTTACTTGATAAAATACACTATTATATATTTCAACAATCGAATTTTATCTGATTTTAAAGAGTTTATAAATATTGCCACTATTCTTCATGCGTTTTCCCTCTCCCTATCGCCAAACATAAGAAATCCGTCGCCAGGAGTGAATCGGTAAATATGATGAAGTTTGGCAACACCGCTCGAGAATCCCAGCGTACGACGAAAACCGTGGCTAGAAAACCGTGGATAAGTTCACACAAATTCAATTTGCAGCATTCCTATGTTAGAATAGATATAATTTGATGAACCCTGAAAGCCTGAAGCTATAAAAACCAGCTCTTCATAAAGACAAGTCTTCAATTTAACAGGTCCTGACAGAAAATACTTCACCTATTTCAAAGGTCAAAATATACCGAAGAGCGATGGAAAACTTTTTCTTTATTTATTATGGAATATTATTCTGGATTAAATATTAAACAAGGTGCTAGACATCATTAATAATGAATACAGCAAATGGCAATTTAGATTTTGTGGTGAATGTAAGACAAAAAATTGTTCAGTGGTTAATTTCATCTATTAGTTTTTAGTGGTGGAACCATAGAGGGAAGAGATTTCCCCATCCTTTTGAAGAAATATTTAATATAGACATAAAATATGGCAACATTGAACAAATCTTGTTATTGAATAATTTCAGCACAGAGTTGGATTTGGGAAAATCAGAAAATTTGGACAAAATTATATCGATTTAATTCCTTTCAACTTCAAATATCTCAAGAATGGTGCAATTTAGGAGGAAAGATGAAGAATGATTTTATATGCAAAAAGACTAATGATTCCAGGAAGTACAAAATACGGACCTTTAGTTCAAGCGATATTTGTTTTTCATGCAATTTAACCAATCTGTATAGTAGTAGTGAGAAACCCACAAGAAATGGAATAAATCTATTGATGCCAAAATATGCATGACTGTTATCAAAAACCTTCTACAAGAGATCATTTCAATTGATATTGTCGTTTGAATATTACAGGTGAAAATGCAATTTTTTTTTATGAAATTTCAACACCCTATATCTTTTGAACGGGGCCAAATTTGGAAAAATGTTATAGGAAGAAAATGTTTCTTTTGACGTCAAGAATCTATGGTTAAAATTAACGCAGTGGTCAAAGACTCACCCTGTATAAGCTACTTGTATCCAAAAGAATTGCAAACATAACCACTGAAAGACTATTCCTTACTCCACATAAGAATTGGAAATATGGTTCATGGTTCAAAAGCTCCCAGTCGGTCCCAATACGATAGCTAAATGGACAAAAGAATCGGCAGAACTCATTGGCATCAACACAACCAAGTCGAAGATAACTAACCACTCGCATCGAGCTACTGCTACAGCCAATTAGCCAAAGCAGGGATTGGCGAGGACCAGCTGATAAAGATAATAGGCATTCTTCTGCAGCGTCAGTGAAACCGTATCTCCAACTGGACCAACAACATCACAAAAAATAATCACAGCCATAAGGAATTAAAAAATGTCCTTCAAGAAACAACATCAGTATTTACTTCATCATTCGAAAATAATGTCCTTTTTGAAAATTATATAAATTTCACTCAACAAAGTGATCCCTAAATACCATTCGCCTTCAGCTCGTGGTATTTTAAGGATGACTTTGTTTCGTGAAATTTAAACGCATAATTCCCAAAAAACAAGAGTGTTCTCAAAAATTCTCACCTCTAGTGGTATTACCCTTGAAAATGCTCTACAAAATTTCCAGGAAAAATAGAAATTGTTCAGATCAGGTTCTCAGCCTTACAACAGAATCAGGCGTCAGTAATAGGTTGAAAACAGGAGCTGCTTTCATTGATTTATCTTCGGCATATGACACTGTGTGGAAAGATTAATTTTCGAGCTCAATACCCATTTGCAGTGTAGGAAAATGGTAAGATTATTAGAAAATATGTTATCTGATAGAAGGTTCCGTGTTTTTGTTGAAGAGAAAAGTTGTAATTTCAGCGAATGAAAACCAAACTTCTAGTAGAAATAATAAGAGCTCACCCAGGTTTCATATCCACTCTTCCAAAATGAATAAGTGCACCAAAGTCTTCAAGCAACACTTTCTTGATCAAATCGAATTCTCCCCATAGAAACACCACCTGTAGTTATCACAATATCGTTGCGAACAAAGCTTTACATAGCGCAAGCTTGATCGCATTCGGTCTGAAACAAAAAATTCAAAAATGTAATGGAATAGAAAAGAAACAGAAAAATATCATTTGTAAGCTGCTTGCGACATTACACAGTAGATGGCTGTAGCGTCGGGTGGTAGTCAAAATAAATAAAGGGTCCTTCAACAGGGATTACATTTTTTGACAGCTAAGATATCAGAAGATGAATTTTTCGTTCTTGTCATAAAATCGAACAATTTAATAAACAATTTAAAAATGAAATAGAATACGACACATGTGATTTGTTTAACACTCTTGTCTCTTAATATATATTCGATTAACAGTACCTATTTTCAATAATTCTTGGTTACAACTTACGGTGTGACATGCCGCAACGGAACAACTGTGCGTGCCAGTTTTAAATCGGTTGATATTCTAAAACTAACCTCAAATATAAGCAAGAGTATCATGTCGTTCCACCAAATCGACACAGAAAATCACAACGGCATTCTATGATTTTCTAAAGAATTGAGTCGGCATATCAAAATTACTCGATTAATTGGTGTCAAATTTTGACAGACGTCGTTTCAAAGATGGCACTGAAAGGTGATGAACAGATTTTTACCTACACCTCCCTCTATTGCCGAAAACGGGTACTTATAAATCTAACCTCGTATGATGAAATCAGACAATCAAGATTTGTTCTGTTTGCAACCTAAGATGCTTGATGGGATATATTATATACAATTATGTTCATTTCAAACATTCAAATGAGCAATATAATAGTATTTTTCTAAAACAAGTTGCAGAATGGGCACCTATTCCAACACGAATGTGAAATTTGAACGCATGAGTGTTGGAATTGCCTTCTGCAACGAGTATTAGAAGATATTTTCTCTATTTCAGTCGTGAATTGTAAGAAATTTATTGGATTTCAATGAAAATTCAGATTATACCTCCTTATACCTTTTGTATTTTATTTTCGCAGTTGGTTTGACTGATACGAAAATTGACAGATTATAGAATTTGAATAGTGCGTTCAAATCTCTACATGGTTTAAGGCTGTACATCACCTTCTTTGTGCCTATGCTATTTCAATGCTAATTTACTTCAAGAATAACGCATAAACCGTTTGTCGGATTTCATTCAAAATTTGAGTGAGCATTGGCATGAGTATTCCCTAGTGCGTACCTTCCGCCGATTTTTGATATGATGCATAGTTTTTGGCTAATTACACTTTGAAAATTGAAATACTCTTCAGATGCAAATATTTCCTCAAGGAAATATTTTATCGAAAAAAACTCATAGGTAGTCGTTCGGTATTACATTGAACTTTGAAATTAGCTAAATTTTTTTTTTTTCAATTTTCTCAATTTTTCGAGTTATTCTCGTTCTTGTATTAAATAATTGTATTTGGCCCGCCTCCCAATGGTTGACACCTCTTTACGACAGATAGGCCAATAGAATCTTATCCTTCATTTATGTTCATTTATGACCCCAGGTATGGTACTATTTTTACCAAATTCAGGGACAATTAAATATATGCCGTAGAGAATATTGCGACTTGATTCTTTATTGCGATAATGATTTCCATGTGGAAACCATAATAAGGGATCGGAATTTCTGGAGATATACGATGCTTCCAAAATTAGAGGACTTTTACAAGAAGTGCATTCTTCCAGAAATAATAGATGGCAGAATACCAAGAGGAATGAGTGTCCGCGAACATTGAACAAATCTTGTTATTGAATAATTTCAGCACAGAGTTGGATTTGGGAAAATCAGAAAATTTGGACAAAATTATATCGATTTAATTCCTTTCAACTTCAAATATCTCAAGAATGGTGCAATTTAGGAGGAAAGATGAAGAATGATTTTATATGCAAAAAGACTAATGATTCCAGGAAGTACGACATACGGACCTTTAGTTCAAGCGATATTTGTTTTTCTTGCGATTTAACCAATCTGTAGAGTAGTAGTGAGAAACCCACAAGAAGTGGAATAAATCTATTGATGCCAAAATTTGCATGACTGTTATCAAAAACCTTCTACAAGAGATCATTTCAATTGATATTGTCGTTTGAATATTACAGGTGAAAATGCAATTTTTTTATGAAATTTCAACACATCTTTTGAACGGGGCCAAATTTGGAAAAATGTTATAGGAAGATAATGTTTCTTTCGACGTCAAGAATCTATGGTTAAAATTAACGCAGTGGTCAAAGACTCACCCTGTATAAGCTACTTGTATCCAAAAAGAATTGCAAACATAACCACTGAAAGACTATTCCTTACTCCACATAAGAATTGGAAATATGGTTCATGGTTCAAAAGCTCCCAGTCGGTCCCAATACGATAGCTAAATGGACAAAAGAATCGGCAGAACTCATTGGCATCAACACAACCAAGTCGAAGATAACTAACCACTCGCATCGAGCTACTGCTACAGCCAATTAGCCAAAGCAGGGATTGGCGAGGACCAGCTGATAAAGATAATAGGCATTCTTCTGCAGCGTCAGTGAAACCGTATCTCCAACTGGACCAACAACATCACAAAAAATAATCACAGCCATAAGGAATTAAAAAAATGTCCTTCAAGAAACAACATCAGTATTTACTTCATCATTCGAAAATAATGTCCTTTTTGAAAATTATATAAATTTCACTCAACAAAGTGATCCCTAAATACCATTCGCCTTCAGCTCGTGGTATTTTAAGGATGACTTTGTTTCGTGAAATTTAAACGCATAATTCCCAAAAACAAGAGTGTTCTCAAAAATTCTCACCTCTAGTGGTATTACCCTTGAAAATGCTCTACAAAATTTCCAGGAAAAATAGAAATTGTTCAGATCAGGTTCTCAGCCTTACAACAGAATCAGGCGTCAGTAATAGGTTGAAAACAGGAGCTGCTTTCATTGATTTATCTTCGGCATATGACACTGTGTGGAAAGATTAATTTTCGAGCTCAATACCCATTTGCAGTGTAGGAAAATGGTAAGATTATTAGAAAATATGTTATCTGATAGAAGGTTTCGTGTTTTTGTTAAAGAGAAGAGTCGTAATTTCAGCGAATGAAAACCAAACTTCTAGTAGAAATAATAAGAGCTCACCCAGGTTTCATATCCACTCTTCCAAAATGAATAAGTGCACCAAAGTCTTCAAGCAACACTTTCTTGATCAAATCAAATTCTCCCATAGAAACACCACCTGTAGTTATCACAATATCGTTGCGAACAAAAGCCTTACATAGCGCAAGCTTGATCGCATTCGGTCTGAAACAAAAAAATTCAAAAATGTAATGGAATAGAAAAAAAACAGAAAAATATCATTTGTAAGTTGCTTGCGACATTACACAGTAGATGGCTGTAGCGTCGGGTGGTAGTTAAAATAAATAAAGGGTCCTTCAACAGGGATTACATTTTTTGACAGCTAAGATATCAGAACATGAATTTTTCATTCTTGTCATAAAATCGAACAATTTAATAAACAATTTAAAAATGAAATAGAATACGACACATGTGATTTGTTTAACACTCTTGTCTCTTAATATATATTGGATTAACAGTACCTAATTTCAATAATTCTTGGTTACAACTTACGGTGTGACATGCCGCAACGAAACAACTGTGCGTGCCAGTTTTAAATCGGTTGATATTCTAAAAACTAACCTCAAATATAAGCAAGAGTATCATGTCGTTCCACCAAATCGACACAGACAATCACAACGGCATTCTATGATTTTCTAAAGAATTGAGTCGGCATATCAAAATTACTCGATTAATTGGTGTCAAATTTTGACAGACGTCGTTTCAAAGATGGCACTGAAAGGTGATGAACAGATTTTTTACCTACACCTCCCTCTATTGCCGAAAACGGGTACTTATAAATCTAACCTCGTATGATGAAATCAGACAATCAAGATTTGTTCTGTTTGCAACCTAAGATGCTTGATGGGATATATTATATACAATTATGTTCATTTCAAACATTCAAATGAGCAATATAATAGTATTTTCTAAAACAAGTTGCAGAATGGGCACCTATTCCAACACGAATGTGAAATTTGAACGCATGAGTGTTGGAATTGCCTTCTGCAACGAGTATTAGACGATATTTTCTCTATTTCAGTCGTGAATTGTAAGAAATTTATTGGAATTCAATGAAAAATTCAGATTATACCTCCTTATACCTTTTGTATTTTATTTTCGCAGTTGGTTTGACTGATACGAAAATTGACAGATTATAGAATTTGAATAGTGCGTTCAAATCTCTACATGGTTTAAGGCTGTACATCACTTTCTTTGTGCCTATGCTATTTCAATGCTAATTTACTTCAAGAATAACGCATAAACCGTTTGTCGGATTTCATTCAAAATTTGAGTGAACATTGGCATGAGTATTCCCTAGTGCGTACCTTCCGCCGTTTTTTGATATGATGCATAGTTTTTGTCTAATTACACTTTGAAAATTGAAATAATCTTCAGATGCAAATATTTCCTCAAGGAAATATTTTATCGAAAAAAACTCATAGGTAGTCGTTCGGTATTACATTGAACTTTGAAATTAGCTAAATTTTTTTTTTTTTTCAATTTTCTCAATTTTTCGAGTTATTCTCGTTCTTGTATTAAATAATTGTATTTGGCCCGCCTCCCAATGGTTGACACCTCTTTACGACAGATGGGCCAATAGAATCTTATCCTTCATTTATGATCATTTATGACCCCAGGTATGGTACTATTTTTACCAAATTCAGGGACAATTAAATATATGCCGTAGAGAATATTGCGACTTGATTCTTTATTGCGATAATGATTTCCATGTGGAAACCATAATAAGGGATCGGAATTTCTGGAGATATACGATGCTTCCAAAATTAGAGGACTTTTACAAGAAGTGCATTCTTCCAGAAATAATAGATGGCAGAATACCAAGAGGAATGAGTGTCCGCGAGATAAATTGAAATTATTATGGAAGTGGGTAAGTGTTTTTCACGAACGAAGCCTACATTCTACTTCAGCGGAAAAAATTATATCGAATTTTTTTCAGATGCAGGGGTCGAAGACCCGTAGGAAGTTATATTTTTTTGACACGGGGGCAGGGTTTTTTTTCTGCTGAGGTTTTTCCTGGACTATTGTATCATACGCAGAATTGTATGGTACCCCGTGCACCAACCTCAGCTAGGGACATTTTGTTTCAATATGTATTGCATTATATCAGCTCCTCAATCCTAATAATATATTTTAAAAACAAAAATTTTTTTATTTTCCATGTTTGATATGCCCAGGAAAAATGTTTTAGAGACATGGAAATTTTATATGCTTCTTCAACTGATTAGATTTGTCCGAATAAATTTTTTTTCATGTAGTATAGCGCCCCATGTACAAATTCAAGAGATTGTTTTAATTAATTTGCATCACTCACATTCACATAAATAATTATAGACATTTAGACATTCAGGGTTACATGTATTCCCAACAAGCTGAAGGTTTGGTGCAATTGTTCAGAACCTAATTATGAATAAAATTTGAAAGTTTTTCATTATTCCGCTGTACGGAAATATTCAAGTCAAGGTCAAAGGTCAAGAATGCGTTTTTCGCGATTTTCAGCAAAAAGGCAAGTTTTATCACAAAATTACTCCAGAAAAAATTGTAGAACATATATTATCTATAAAATATGTATCAACTTTTTTTTTGTAAGAGCCACCGTTTTTGAGATACAACGTTTCAAAAAGTTATAAAAGTTGTAATCGTCATAATATGCATTCTGGGATATGAGTTTATCCATCATACTATACTTATTTTTCAATGTACCCCCAGATAGCTCGATACACAATTTTGACTCACCCTGTATACGTGGCCAAATCATGTATATTATGACGATTACAACTTTCATAATTTTTTGAACCGTTATATCTCAAAAACGGTGACTCTTTGGAACAAAACATTGATACACATTTTATAGATAATTATATGTTCTACAATATTTGTCTGGAGTAATTTTAACATAAAACTTGACGTTTTGCAGAAAATCGTGAAAACTGCATTTTTTGGCCTCCTTGAATAAAATTTTTCCATACAGGAAACTAATATTTTATTCATAATTATGTTTTGAACAATTTCACCGACTCTCAGCTTGTAGGGAATTTATGTAACTTCACCGTTGTTATTTGGTCTCAATTGACTGGTCTAAATAGAATGAACTCTGTATTTACCATTCTCTTCGAAACCCACAAAAATCCATAAACACAAATTTACGTTCCGTTTCGATCCTACCCACCGGCGACAGTACCTAGAAAGTTTATTAGGGGTCATAAATACCGTACAGACCGTCCTATTTCGTACAATGGGCGTGCTTGTTTTCAGTTCCTTGAAATTTTCGCTTGGTGTCATCTAGCGGAATTCGAGTTTCGACGCAAGGTGGTGTACAGCCTTAATATTGACAATTGACATGCAATGGACGGGTGTTGACATTCGAAAGGATAGGATATCAGTGTTGTCAACCACAAAACGAAAAATATAACTAAAAACAATGCTGTAATCAGTTCATTACAGCACTGTTTTTAGTACTGTAATGAACTCATTACGACACTGAAATGGAGAAAAGGCATTGTTATACTTACTCATCCTTCACTATGCCACAGTCACAAGCCTCGTAGGAATATTGCTGTAACAGATTTATTATTGCCAGTTTGTTACTATCACGTATTTGTCCTGGTGCCATCTGAGATTTGTGGTAAATCAATTCATTTCCAGTCGATAGGACACCAATGTAGCTTCGTCTGTGAACAAAGATTGGATTAATTGCTTCGTCTTGGAATTTGCTGGCAGATTATTTCCTGTTATGGGTGGTTTGAAAGACATTTAGGTGAAAAATTGGGACAAAGAAACTCAATTTGTGGGTTATTACGGGCGGTTTGGAGAATAATGTGATCACTTCATTGACCTATAGTTAACCAGAATTAACGAGGAATGGAAAAAGTTCATTTACTTCTATAGAATAATTCACTTTGACAGACATTTCCGGAAATTCCCATTTAAATTGACCGTGTTGAGTATTTTGAAGTATTTGAAGTTTCTGTATATTGGTAGGACTGTCCGTAATTACTTTGCGGAATGTGAGCGCGATCTGTCGACTAGTTTGTTAACGACAGCTGTTGAAACCAGTGGAAGTCTGCGAATGTTACAATGGAAAAAAATTAAGAAAATAGTGTTTCAAATTTTGCGTTTCGAACGCATTCTCGTATGCAGACTCATTGCGAATTTTAGGAAAGGCTTATGGAGACCCTGTTTTCGAACAATAACGTTGAAAAAATCAAGGAAATTTTGGATAAAAATCATCATGCTCGTAATCTCAAATTCTCTCATGAAACCAAACCATACTGTTGGCTGACAAAACGTCTGTTTACACCAGTGGCGGCGTAGCATAGGTTGGCACCCGGGGCGACTTTCTATCGAGCACCCTCAAAATAAAACGACAAATATTAAACGTGTTTACGTGACTTTATTTTGCTAAAATACTCAATGACATTATCAAAATTTACTTACCTCTCCTTTTCAATGGACAATATGGATAGACTGGAAAGTCGTGTTTGGCTCATTGTAGATCTTAAGTAAGATTTTATTAACATTAATTTTGAGAAACTTCTTTCACGAGTAGCCACCGAAACACAAAAAGTTAAAAAAATCTTAGACATAGAGCTAGACTTCGAACAGACTCAGAATAGTCCCATATTACAATAAATTTCAGAAGCTCCAAGGTAGTCCATTGGATCGCTTCTTGAAGAGAAATGCTGGCGGCTTCCAAGTGGCGCCTCAGTCGTAAAATCTCCAAAATAATATCCTCTGCAGAAAATTCATCATAGATTTTTGTAAGATTTGGAACTTTATCACGAAGTTCTTCTTCTGTTGACGTAAGTAGAGTTTCAGACTGAACAACACCAAATGTTATGAGAATATCATCCATTGCTTTGTAGCGATGCTCTAGTTCTTCGTAAAATCTATCAAGATATTCTAACATAGCTCTATGCAACTCTTCTGGCAATGTTAGTCCAACATCTTGGGACATTACTCCTGGCATTCGTTTTCGGAATCTCCTCCTTCCTCTTCTTTCAACGGAGATATCCAAGTCCTCACATTTCTCAGTTGCGTAGGAAATAGCTCTTTCCACTATTTGTATACGTTGAGTTTGAAGAAAAATTTTTAGGGCTTTAATTTTTATAACACACTTTTCCAGCGATAGTCCAGATGTTTGGATATACTTTTGTGTCTGATTAACTTCTTCTAGGATTTCACACCAAAAAGAGAGGTAGCATAAAAAACTGAAGTCACATAAAGCTGGTAAGAGTGTGGATACTGCTTCTCTTGTATCGACGTTTTCTCTGCTGCTTCTGGGATCACACATCTCTTCGAGTGTTGATACAAGTTTCTCAAAATTATTCTTCAATGACTTAACAGCATCGTGATGAGCATCTTGTCTCTACTAGTCTTTTGACCGATACGCCTACACTTTTCATTGGAATTTCCCATCTATGTGTGGATGACGAAAAGAACGTGTAAACTCTTTCTACTGTTCCAAAAAATGTTACACTTGAACTAACACTCATGAAAGAGTGCACCCCACATAGATTTAGCACAAGGCATAAACAAAGCTTTAGGATTGTGTTCCTTAATGATAGATTGCACAACAACATGAACTCCATGAACGGGTGGGGAAGGGAGGGACCGAAATAAGTTGCAACTTCCGCCCGCGATGCACCAGCGGCTACTATCTGCGTGACAGAGTTGGTATTTCTTTGTCACCGTGTTGTCACCCCTTGATGCTTGGCACCCGGGGCGGACCGCCCCCACCGCCCCCCCTTTACGCCGCCACTGGTTTACACACATAAGAAAATTCTTGAATGAAGATATTTACTCACTTGAAGACTTTCACTGTGGAGTGACCGATCGTTGCTAGGACACCAATATGCCCTGCCGAGATGATATCCATTTTGTTGAGCACCTTCGAATTCGCTGTTATATCAGATCCAATTTCTCTGAAAATCAAACAATTCATTTAAAGAATGAATGAAAAACATCAAATAAACGTTGGAGTTAGATGCTGAAACATTTTCGATTTTAATATTCGGTTATTGAATATTAATGATAATTCTAGTAAGCCATTAGAATAATATAACCAGTAGATCAATAAGCCAGTACATCTATAGGCCAGTAGACGAATAAGCCAGTAGATCAACGAACCCACAGACAAATATAACCGGATAGATCTATGAAGCTCATAGATCAATATAATCATAAATGAATATAATCCATACGTCAAGTCTATAGACATCTAAAAAACCTCGCAATAACCAATAAGCGCGAAAAATACAATACTCAGCAAACACAAGGAAAATACAGGGTCTTTCACGAGGAACCTCACCCATATTTATACGGGAAATTACTGAACGTATTTTCATGAAATTCAGCACTTATAAGTATTTCACAATGCTGATGAAATCTAAAATATTTTCAAGGCATGAGCACCTCCGGTTTTTCCGGAAATGACGTCAACTTCCGTTTCTCAAATTAGAACACCATTTTGTTATTGCAGAAATAGATTACTTAGAAAATTTCAAGTTATTTTGATGTTACATTTTTCAGTTTTGGTTGGAAAATTCTCTCTAAGCGGGAAAATTCGAAAAAAATCGAAAATAGAGCTCCGCTGAAACAAGAATAACTTCGAGGTTTTTGGATGGAAAATTTTCATTTTTGGGATTTCTCAAGATGTAATATTGATGTATCCACTTTAAAAATCGAAATCGCGATTCATGATACAGGGGGTGAAAAAATCGCTTTCAAAGTAAGGGATGACAAAATCGTGAAAAATCAATTTTTTCAAATTAGAACCCCATTTTTTGGCGCTCTTGTTCACCCGAACAGAGTGCCTATCATTTTGCCCGAAAGTCTGTAATTTTGGAATATCGAGCCGAAAATGGTCTCAATCGATTGGGCTCGACTCCCCGATGAAGAATCCGTGGCGAAAGTCGGAACTGTCCGGCCGGCCGGCCGGCCGTATCCTCTCTAGCATCCAAAAGAGATGAGCTAGAGTTTTCATATTTTCAGAATAAGTTAATTGTCCAAATATCTCGGTCAAGTTCGTTATTGGGCCAAATCCGTCGGATGGTTCAGTAGTTATGGGCATGTGAAATTTTGTTTCCTCAATAACTACTAGAATATCCATCCGATCAAGTTGCTACTTGAAATATTATTGAGGGAGGCTGCAACAAAACGGCTCGCAAAATTTCGCAGAAATCGTCATGCTAGAAAATTTTAAAAAAATTCCAAAAAAAAAATTTTTAATCCGCACTATCTCATAAAATATTTTTCGGATTTCAATAAAAATTCGTGAATATATTGAGGTGATCGATATCTTACTTATCCTCAAATTTCATTGCCGTAGCTCTTCTCCATCTAGAGATATGATCATTTTTTTTATTAACTCAAGAGAAAAGAGAAATGACATACGTCCGATGATTTTCTTTGAACGATGGCTATCACAGATCGATATTCGATTGCCAAATGCCGGGCTCATTAATGAGTGTCAGTTGGCGTAATATTAATCAAAATTTTTCATACAGGAAATCATAGCGATAGAATTCAATCTCGACGGCTGAAATAATAGGTATACGTGGTCAAAATTCAGAAAAGCTCTGACGTAAGTTTTTAGGAAAAGGGAATTATAGCTTCGAACAAAACTTGGGGAAAATTATGAATAGTAATTTTTAATTTGAGATATAGGTTTGTTCATTCATTAGGCGTTCATATTTCTATCACATTGTCCCATAGTAAGGAAAAGCAATCTGACCTCACGTCAGTGCTTTCTAATTTTTTTTATGGCAGATATTGAATCTATGTTAAAAAATAATGTGAGTGTATGCATCACACCCTTGCCCTAAAGTGGATATTTTCTGAGTTATTCACAAAAAACTTTTTTTCGTCTTGAATTTTCAGCTATGTATTTCTTTTCCCTTCACGCCAAAAAGATGAAATTTTCAGGAACTGTTATTTGAAGCATGCTGTAGATTTTTCACCCCTTCTTGAAACCGACTTCCTGTTACTATTAGGAGAACCATGGCAAACTCTCGCTGTTATAACTAGAGAAGATGCTCAAAGGTTTGTCCGTTAATTTCTAGACACTTATATATACGTCTCAGGAATGCTTCGTGCGTTGCTCTTCTTATTTCATAGGGAGGAAGAGATCTGCAATAGTGTTTAAAAATCAAATTGAGTTTCAAAACTATGAATCTAAAAATCTAAACAAACCTGAACGCATTTCTGACTCGTTATATGCAGTCCTCTTTATCAGTCAGGGGAGTTGAGTAGACAATATTTTTCATCCTACCCCAAACATAATAGTCTAAAGGAGTTAAATCGGGAGAACGTGGTGGCCAAAGATATGGACCATTGTTCGCCAACCATCGATCTTCAAATAGCCTGTATAGGATATTTGACACATTGAGTGAATTGTGTGGAGGCGCGCCATCTTGTGGATACCATAAGTCACTACGGTTCTGTACTAGCGGATCAATTATTTGAGTCAATATGTCAGAATATCTATCTCCTAAGGGAGAACATTTTTTAAAAAATGCAAACATGTGTAGTGTTCTATCTTACCAGTTAAAGTCCCATCATAAATGTGAACATCGAGAATTGCATTATTTTTATGGCGCAAAAAACATTGAAACTCCAGATCTCTTGAAAGTTCCATTGTCTGAAGTAGTGGTTGTTCTCTTCATCCCAATAATGACTGTTATGCCTATTGAAAAACCATTCTTTGTGAATTTAGATTCATCTGTCCAAATTATACAGTCCAAAAGTTTTCTCTTGAAATCGAATCATCATAGCTTCGCAAAACTCTGTTCTCCTGACGAAATCACTTTCCTTCAAATGCTTCACCCTATTGAATTTATATGGGTGCATTTTATGTTTTTATAATATTCTCCATACACGCGATTGAGATAATCCCAGAGCAATCTCGGCGTCTTTCAAAGAATTTTGAGGATTCACACGAAAATATGCAAGAACTGTAATTTCGTTGTTCTCATCTTCTACTACACTTTTTTTTCTGTATATAGTTTTCTTAACGAAAGATCCGACATTTCTCAAGTTTGAATTGACTCTGTTAATGGTATCTCTCGTTGGTCTGGGTCGGTCAGGAAACCTCTCAATGAACAGTCGAATCGTTCCATTTACAACTTTATTACATTCTCCATGAAGTAGAATGAGATTTAAATAATCTTCATTGGTTAAATTATAGAGACATAGTGATCGATTTTATAACTTAATACGAATTACCACCAAATTAATAGTAAACACAAAATGCTACTGAATAAAGAGGAATTTGGCAGATGTAATTAATGATATCTATCATTAAAAAAAAATGTAAAACATGGTAAGTTTTTGCATATGGTTCATAAGGAATTATTTATTTATCACTGGAGAGAAAACGATGGCCGATTAGTTGAAATAAAGAGGTTTCCGATACAAATACGAATCCAAATTCCCAATCTATTTAGGAACAACCTGTAACTTTTTTCTCTTGCATATTAGGGTAGTAAAATCTAAAACATGATTTAAGTAACAGTTCCTGAAAATTTCATCTTTTTTGGCGTGAAGGGGAAAAAATAGATGAAAATTCAAGACGAAAAACAGTTTTTGTGAATAACTCAGAAAATATCCACTTTAGGGCAAGGGTGTGATGCATACACTCACATTATTTTTTAACGTAGATTCAATATCTGCCATAAAAAATGGGGTTCTAGTTCGAAAAAATTGATTTTTCACGATCTTGTCATCCCTAACTTTGAAAGCGATTTTTTCACCCCTGTATCATGAATCGCGATTTCGATTTTCAAAGTGGATACATCAATCTTACATCTTGAAAAATCCCAAAAATTAAAATTTTCCATCCAGAAACCTCAAGTGATTCTTGTTTTAGCGGAGCTCTATTTTCGATTTTTTTTTTCGAATTTTCCCGCTCAGAGAGAATTTGTCAACCAAAACTGAAAAATGTTACATCAAAATAACTTGAAATTTTCTAAGGAATTTATTTCTGCAATAAAAAAATGATGCTGTAATTTGAAAAACGGAAGTTGACGTCATTTCCGGAAAAACCGGAGATGCTCATGCCTTGAAAATATTTTAGATTTCATCAGCATCGTGAAATACTTATAAGTGCCGAATTTCATGAAAATACGTTCAGTAGTTTCCCGTATAAATATGGGTGAGGTTCCTAGTGAAAGACCCTGTATATCTCAAGGCGAAGTTCACACAAAGGTTTTCTACCACTCATCACTTGTTACAAACTAACAAATTGTGCCTGGAACATTAATGTTCGGAACAAATTATCATGAAAGTATTTTATAAAAATGAAAAAAACAAGAGGAATTAAATGACTGACCTTATGTCTTGTCCAACCTGTGGTGTGGTTCGAATATTTATTTTCACTTCCTCGGATCCATCCGCGGTCAACTGAACGACTTCAGTATCTTCAACTTGAACAACAGCATCAGCACCAGCCGGTAAAGGTGCACCAGTACTCACTCTCACAGCTTCATCATAATTCAAAGATTGGTTTTCGGGCTGGAAATTCATGCAAATGCAAATTGTTTCTGTGGGTTTATAATTGTCGAAGAAGAAAAAGAAAAAATTGCTACACTGTGACCATTTAAAATCAGATTTATGCAGGAATCGGTATATTCCCTTTCCGAGTGAAGTATGATTCCAATTTGTTGAATAAGAATGCTTTCGTGACTCAATCGATTCAAAAATGTAATATAGAATTCCGGAGAAGTTTTATTCTGTCATTGGTTCCATGTGCTGAATAATTCATTCGATGTTGTATTCTTATTTCTCTATTTCAGTGTCGTAATGAGTTCATTACAGTACTAAAAACAGTGCTGTAATGAACTCATTACAGCATTGTTTTCAGTAATATTTTTCGTTTTGTGTTTGACAACACTTGACATCCTATCCTTTCGAATGTCAACAAGCGTCCATTGCATGTCAGTTGTCAATATTGAACCATGTAGAGATTTGAATGCACTCTTCAAATTCTATAATCTGTCAATTTTCGTATCAGTCACACCAACTGCGAAAATAAAATACAAAAGGCATTAGGAGGGATAATCTGAATTTTTCATTGAATTCCAATAAAATTCTCACAATTCTGGACTGAAATAGAGAAAATATCGCCTAATACTCGTTGCAGAAGGCAATTCCAACACTCATGCGTTCAAAAACTCGCTCCTTCGTCGCTCGAATTTCACATTCGTGTTGGAATAGGTGCTCATTCTGCAACTTGTAGAATATACTATTTTAATTAGTCCACAGTGAGGATATATAAATTTGTCACATTCCACTCCGTTTATTAAAATTCGTGATTATGTTAGTTTGGTTCCTGCCAAACTGAAAGGAAATGTGGTCTATATCACAGAATTGGTTTGAAAAGGTGTTTCATAAAATGACGTCATACTGGTTTAATTCTGATAAGGTTGATTTTTCATGGAATTTTGAGGAAAGCAATTGGTCAAAAACTACATCCAACTAATGCCAACGTTTCGTAGATATATTTCTACTTCTTCAGGGCTACAAAGAGAAATTTTTTCACAGAGATCGAATATGGTACAAGTACATCTGATATAAAAATTGAATAATGGATTAAAACATGGTTCCAAAATAAACATATACAACAAACGGTAACAAAATCGTACAATTGAAACTATATATTAAAATTACATTTATACGAATTTATTCGTTACTTTTTCTTTTTCTATTTGGATTTGACAGAAAAACATATTTGAAATCGACAAAACCTTACCAAAGTCGAACTCATGTTTTACACACAAAGGATCTTAATATTAGTTTGTTGAGCAAATTGAAAAGGAACTTATGGGGAAACTTTGGAAAACTCCGTCTAAAATGTTTTTGAGACAAATTGCAAAACATCACAATAACGTGTTACGGTCAATGAGTGTTCCGAAACTGAAATATTTATTTCTATCTTAACCTGTTCAACAACAGGTGGAGTCTAAAATATGTTGTTAAAAAGTTGAATTCCTCAATTCACTGTTATGAATATTTGTTTTTGAAAAGATCTAATATGTTATTATATATCAAGCTCAAATTTTGTGTGTCAGTTCGGCAATTGACGGTATCATTTAGTTTTATGTATATCATCTCACTGATGGTTCTTTTTGTATAATTTCTTTCTATGTCCAAAATAGAAACCGCTTGAAAATTAAATCTATGTTTATTATCAAAATGATGGGTTGCAAGGGCTGTTTTAGTATCTTTAGATCTATATTTTTCTTGACAATCATATTTGTGCTGACTTATTCTATTTTTAGATATTGTTTAGTTTGGCCAATGTAACTCTTTGAACAATCACTGCAAGGGATCTTATAAACCAATTCGCTCTGATCCAACATAGGGTCAGAAGTCCTTCAATTTAGAAAATAATGCGCTACAAGTTGAAATGTTGTATGAAACTACTTTTATATTATGAGAAAACGATTTTATGAGCAAATTTATTTTGTTAGTGAGTCCAGGGATGTATGGAAATTTTACATAATGTATATCTTGAGTGCTATTCTCATTTTCCGCGCTTGCCACTATCGGTCTAATTTTGATATTGTTGTTCCCAATTATTTTATCAATAAATGATTTCGGGTAGGCATTTAGTTTTAAAATGTCTCTGATTATTAACAAATTATCTTTGTGAAAAGAGCTGTCGCTAAGATTTTTTGATCTGTACATAAGATTTTTAATTGCTGCTACTTTGTATGAAAAATTGCAGTGTGAATTGTAATTTAAAATTCGTCCAGAACTAGTAGATTTTCTATACCAGTTTGTGATCAGAGAGCCATCATTATTTTTGTGAACTGGTACATCTAAAAATGGTAAAAATTGTCCCTTTCCATCTCAAAAGTAAATTGGAGGTGATGATGGAATTGGTTGAAATATTTATTCATTGTAATATTCATTATTGAACTTAAAATAACTATAAATATTACAAACAAACATCTGGAATGGCAATGGGCAACCCAGCCAGCCCTTCATTAGCAAATTTAGTCATGACAGAACTCATTCATGAGTGTAAAAAAATTGCCTTTTAATATCTTGTTTCTTAAATTGTACGTGGATGACATGTTTTTGATAATTCCGACCAACAAATGTGAAGAACTTTTAACTGTTTTCAACCAATTCCATCATCACCTCCAATTTACTTTGGAGATGGAAAGGGACAATTCTTTACCATTTTTAGACGTCACAGTTCATAAAAAAATGATGGCTCTCTGATCACAAACTGGTATAGAAAATCTACTAGTTCTGGACGAATTTTTAATTACAATTCACACTGAAATTTTTCATACAAAGTAGCAGCAATTAAAAATCTTATGTACAGATCAAAAAATCTTAGCGACAGCTCTTTTCACAAAGATAATTTGGTAATAATCAGAGACATTTTAAAACTAAATGCCTACCTGAAATCATTTATTGATAAAATAATTGGGAACAACAATATCAAAATTAGACCGATAGTGGCAAGCGCGGAAAATGAGAATAGCACTCAAGATATACATTATGTAAAATTTCCATACATCCCTGGACTCACTAACAAAATAAATTTGCTCATAAAATCGTTTTCTCATAACATAAAAGTAGTTTCATACAACATTTCAACTTGTAGCGCATTATTTTCTAAATTGAAGGACGTCGACCCTATGTTGGATCAGAGCGAATTGGTTTATAAGATCCCTTGCAGTGATTGTTCAAAGAGTTACATTGGCCAAACTAAACAATATCTAAAAAATAGAATAAGTCAGCACACATATGATTGTCAAGAAAAATAAAGATCTAAAGATACTAAAACAGCCCTTGCAACCCATCATTTTGATAATAAACATAAATTTAATTTTCAAGCGGTTTCTATTTTGGACATAGAAAGAAATTATACAAAAAGAACCATCAGTGAGATGACATACATAAAACTAAATGATACCGTCAATTGCCGAACTGACACACAAAATTTGAGCTTGATATATAATAACATATTAGATCTTTTCAAGAACAAATATTCATAACAGTGAATTCAGAAATTCAACTTTTCAACAACATATTTTAGACTCCACCTGTTGTTGAACAGATTAAGATAGAAATAAATATTTCAGTTTAGGAACACTCATTGACCGTAACACGTTATTGTGATGTTTTGCAATTTGTCTCAAAAACATTTTAGATGGAGTTTTCCAAAGTTTCCCCATAAGTTCCTTTTCAATTTGCTCAACAAACTAATATTAAGATCCTTTGTGTGTAAAACATAAGTTCGACTTTGGTAAGTTTTTTCGATTTTAAAATATTGTTTCTGTCAAATCCAAATAGAAAAAAGAAAAAATAACAAATAAATTCGAATAAATGTAATTTTAATATATAGTTTCAATTGTACGATTTTGTTACCGTTTGTTGTATATGTTTATTTTGGAACCATGTTTTAATCCATTATTCAATTTTTATATCAGATGTACTTGTACCATATTCGATCTCTGTGAAAAAAAATTTCTCTTTTGTAGCCCTGAAGAAGTAGAAATATATCTACGAAACGTTGGCATTAGTTGGATGTAGTTTTTGACCAATTGCTTTCCTCAAAATGCCATGAAAAATCAACCTAATATGTATCTACAAGGAAATGATCCATCAGAACTTAATTCTGATAAATAAAAATTTTGTTACCTTATCACCAGCAGCTACGATGGCTTTCACTTTTCTAGCGCCAGAACCAGCCTTCGCTCGCACAGCATATCCATCTTTCATGGAAGCTCTGAATGGCGGTACAGAATCTTTTGCATGAACATCTTCAGCAAGAACTCGATCCAAGGAGTTCTCTATTCGAATCAATTCCGAATCTGTGGTCTGACCACATTCCTGAAATATTATTTTTAATGCTTCATCCACCCTTTTCAACTGGTAGGGAGACTCCCTATCTCTTTGAGCAGCTTTACCGAGTCTGACCTGAAAAAAATCCCGAAAAATTACAGTCTGAAGCACGGAAAATAATTGAATTGTCAATTAGGAATGAATCGCAAAAAAGTTCTTTGATGAGTAAACCAAGAGAGTTAATATTCCTTCCTGTTAGATTACTAATTTATATTGATAGCATCACAGATGTGGTCGTCTATTTCACTCATTCCATTTAGTGGAGTAGTTACCATAGCAACTCTTGTTGAAAAATTGTGAAATATTTGACCTTCTTAAAAGATTAACGAAACAAGATCTATCGAAACGTTGACAGTAAAAACAATTATAGATAATAATTCAACAGCTCCACAGATGCTGCAACCAACATTACATCTGAAGTTGCTAATTCTGCCCACGCGATTTAGAGACAATTGAGAAAAAGATATAACCTTTCTTTGGGGATAATTAGATGGTTCATCTTCCCTTTCCACGAGAGATCCCCTACAAATAAGGTTATATTTTAGATCAAGGAAGCACGCTTACCTTGCTTGGTTCAGCGGTAAATCCAGAATCACCTCGTTGAATATTCCTGTGAGCCATAACCACACTTTCAAGGTCATTGTTGATCAAAGCAACGGCATGAGGAATCGCATTCTTAAGAAAACCAAAACACTCTTTGGATCCCTTAGCGCTACCAGGCAAATTTATTATCAATGTCTTCATCTTTATACCACACACAGCTCTGGAGAGCATAGCCATTTCTGTTACCGGCAAACTCCTATTCATCATCACCTGGGACATTCCCGGTATCTCTTTATCGATTACAGCTTTGGTAGCCTCCGGTGTAACATCTCTTGGTGAGCAGCCTGTACCTCCAGTGGTCAGGATCACATTGCAACCTCTCAAGCACCATTCTAAAAGCGTTTCCTCAATTTGTTGCTGATCATCTGGTAAGACTTCCTGAAAATCAATCTTCGAATTTTTATAGATTTGTTCAACTTCCTGGCATAGACCTTGTCCTGAGAGGTCTTCGCTGACACCTTTGTAACAGGAATCGCTGACTGAAACGAGAGAAGAGATGTTAAGGAGATAACCGTATCAAGAGATTCAGGTATACAGAGTGCCCAAATGAACAATTCTTTTCAAAATGGTTTAACTAACAAAATATTAAGGTTTGGACCTACATTTTTTGGTGCATTGATAAACCAATTACATAAGTCTAAAAGGATTTGAATGGAGAATACTATAGGAGTTACAAACACCTTGATTTAGGTAATGTTGTTAAACCCAAAGTGTTATTATAACAACTTTTATAAAACTCGCTAATCGTGATTTTGACACACCCCAAAGAACCTCACATCTATTTTTTTATAGGCGTGCAGAAATTTTCCAAAATTTTTTTAAATAGCATATAACATTACTAGCAAGGTAAGAGGGTTTTTACTGGCGAATGGAGGATATAACTGACGAGCCGCAGGCGAGTCAGTTACCTCCTTGCTCCTAAAACCCGTTAACTTGCGTGTATTGTTTTATGTTCTATTTCTTTCTCATTTGTAAAAACGTTAGATAAATTCTGAAAAAATCTCAATAATTTGTCGCAAATGTCGTAAGCTATGGAAGCGTTGCCATGAACATGTCTGTTTATTTTTCTTTACATTTGTTTTGGCAAAAGCGAAAATGAATGTACCAAAAGAAATTATTGAGGCAGCCAGCAGTGTAGCTTCAAGTTTATTACCTGCAAAATCAGCTTCAAGGTACGAGCGAGAATACGACGACTTCAAAAACTGGCAAATCAAAAATAGTGTGATTTGGGTAACTGAAGATGTTGGTCTACCTGAATCAATTATCAGCTAGATTCAGCCCTAATACTTTATGGGTAAAATGGATTTTGAACAATTTCTTTACATGCTCCTGATGACCAGTGGTTGCTGGCGCATGTTGTCGATGTGACGAAATTCTCTCCTCAAACATGAATGATGTAGAAGATATGGAAAAATACGTTATTGTGACATTGCGGCAAACCAAAAAATTAACAACAAGAAGATTCACCATAACCGATGTTGGCTGCAGCTTCAAGCCCTGCATCTTATACAGAAAATATGTAAATCTTCGGCCTCCTGGAACAGAAAGCCTAATGCTGCGTTCCCACGAGGCGTTAATCACGACAGTTAACCACGCTAGTCAACTTTCGTTCGTGACACTCACGAAAGTGTGAATTTATAAAACGTTCACACGGTTGGGGGGTTCGTGGCGTTCATGCCTCGCGTTTCGACCTTAGTCACCATCGTTCATGAATCGATCATGAATGATCTAGTTGTTGAAAGTTGTGCTGTTTTAAGTTCATTTTTTGCTACTATCTTAGCAAAAAAGCTGGAGTGCTTACAGGACACAATTACAAGAAAACGAAAAAAAAGACGTTTTTGGGTTAGAGAATGGATACAGCGAAGAAATATGTTAGGAGCGTCATCAAACTTGGTTAGTATGGAACTAAAAAGCAATTTTCCAGAAGATTTTAGAAACCTACTGCGAATGACTGAATTTCAGTTTGAATACCTCTTATCGCGTGTTACAAATATATATATATATATCGAATATAACTCCAAAAAACGCGTAGTTTCACTGTCGTTGAACTTAATAATTCCACGTTGCTGTGACGACATCTTGGCTTCACGAACGGTATATCACGACTGAAAATCAAACAGGTTTGATCTATCCACGCTTGAGTCGTGCGCTCACACGAAAGCAAGTTTAAAGACTATGCGTTCACACAGAAGTGTATTTCACGAAAGCGTGGTTCACTGTCGTGATTAACGCCTCGTGGGAACGCAGCATAAGATTTTTTTGACATACCGACATGGAAAGTGCATTTCTCTTAATGGTGGCCAGCACACTATTGGTGGTGTCCCAAAGCAAATAGCGAAATATTTAGGTTTAAAAGACCCAGAGTTATACACCGGCCACTGTATTCGTAGAACTGGAGCCACTATGGTTGCTGATTCAGGTGGAGATATTTTAGCACTAAATCGTGTAGGAGGGTGGAAGAGCACCGAAATTGCGATGAGTTATGTCGATGATTCGGTCAACAAAAAAATCGAAATGGCTAGCAAATTATTTGGTGGTAAGGAGAGTACAAATGTTCTGCAGTCCTCGCGTTCAGCAGTTTCTAAATATACAGATGGTTCATGGTTCATCATTATCAAAAATCTGTGTTACTGGAAATAACAATAACAGTTTTACAAGTTAGTGACTTGATTAATTTTTCTTTCTTGATTAATACTGTGTTTTTGGAAACTGATGTTTACAAATGAGAAACAAATAAAGAAAGTTAGTTCAAAGAGCAGTACACATGTGTGGAATATCTCTTTGTTTAAAAGAAGTGCTCGAATAATTTTGACATATTTGTTGCACTACATTTCCTACGAAACTTCATATACTTTTTTGTTTCAATATTATTCATACCCTCTTTAGGATTCCAATTGATTAAGTGAATTTTTCTATATTTATCAATCATATCAAATTTCAGAAGCTCGTAACTTGAAACTGGGATGAATTTTATCTATCAACTAACTTTACGAACATTCGGTTGACGAAGCTATTCTGAAAACTTTGCCCCATTTATTCCGAAAGTTACAATATATACGGCCGGCTGAACATACTCAACTAATATTGTAAAGGACTTCACTACGAGAAACTGATAATAGAATTTCCTCAGCGTCTTAGTGGTATAACTATAGTGTAGCAACTGAATAGTTATTCAAATCATAGAGAGTATCCTTCAACGACATCCCTTAACCTAGATATTGAGAATCCTGAAGGTCTCTGTATACTGACCTGATTCTTCAGGTTTATTGCATCGTAAAATCCAGCTCTGTAGACTTCAACCCAGCCGATATTGCTGAATACCGACTACTTTAAATGGCTCCACATAATTGGAAAGGGAAGAGAAGTTCCAGAATACGAAGTTCAACCGAAGTGGATACCGCTAGTGTCCATGTCGTAGCATCAGTGAGATTAAATTGAGATGTATCCAAAAAAGTCTTCCAAATTCCTTTTCAATAATGAATTTCGCATTACACTTATTTAAATTGAGTATTTTTGAGTATTTGAAGTCTCTGTATGTCAGTAATTAGTATGTCAAACATGAGCGCACTCTGTCTACTAGTTTATTTACGATAGAGGTTGAAACCACTCGACCTCAGTGGTAGTCTGCGAAAGTTATAATGGAAAAAAAAATTGAACAAGAAGATTGTTTCAAACGAAATTTCGTAAACTGACTCGTTCAAAAGGGGTTATGGAGACACTGTTTTATCGTAAACCCAATCGAACGAATGGAAAAGACCCTTTAAAAACGGTCGAAAGATCGTTGAATCGATTAATGAACGATCAATTAATTCTCCGGATGTCAACTTAGAACCCCAGTGCCGCTAGATATAGGCAATCCAAAATACCATTCGAAATTAAATGAATCGACAAGATTTTGGGACAGAAACAAATCCATGAAATTATTTCAAGACCTGAGAATGACTGACACTTCGCAATATTGTTTCAAATTATTACCAACTAACTAAATAAAAATAAAAATTTGAAAATAATAATCAAGCACGACTAACTTCTGTTTCTAATTCCCAAATGAAAACATTTGCTTGGTATTTCCTGGCTTAAAATTGATCCCTTCGCTATCGAGGCTGTAGTCTAACTATATTGGTTATGGACTCGAGGTAAATAGACGTTTTTACTTAGACTAAACGAACGCGAAACAACAATTACTCACCTGTCAGAATTCCAAAAGTAATAGTCTTATCCATATCTGAAAAAGAAGAAATCAAGAAATATACTTCTTTAATATAACAAAATATACAACTAAAAACGTTGAACCCAATATATTGAAACCATTTTCGGGTCGATATTCAAGAATTACAGACGTTTGGGTAAAACGGTAGTGCGCCGGAAGGTCCGCTGAGTGACAATGAAAAAGAAACCGTTTTCAAGAAACGTGCGAACGGCGAAGCCGTGATACTCTCAGCTCCAATCTATAAGAACGGAGTGAGTGATCGAACACAATAGTCGCTTTCCAGTGAGGTGTTTTTTACTCTGGGGCTGGAGCTTCTCGCTCTATTCATAAAGGGAAACGAGTTTACTGGAAAGGGCTAGAGTAGATCGGAGCGCACCAGGAGTGCTTCCGGGTGACGTATTTCGTCTTCCATCCCCACCACAGCGGCCGTAGTCGCCCATCGCAGCTACACTGTTTGTTTTGCCGCGCCCTGTATATTGATGTTAATATGAAACAATATATTATGTATAATTAACCCTTGGAAAAAATACGTACTGTACCCTGATTACAAGTCACGAGGCACATTTTAAACGTAGAAGATTAAGATTTGAATTGGATAGAAAACACGGTTTTTAGTCATTTTATTGTTATTTTTTTTAATGATTCATAAAGTACATAGGATAGGGTTATTTATGCAAATCAGGCAAATGGCCTCCGCGGCTTTGCATACACATATGCATTCGTTTGTAGGAATTTTCCATGACCTTTCTCTATAAATATGGCTGAATTTCGTTTATGCAACGTTGAATCTTCTCGCATAATGGAGTTAAATTACATGATTTAGGGGACCAATGCTGATCACCAAACGAGAGAGTACAGGACCTGGAAATGTCTCATACAGTGATTGAAGTGTTCCACGCGCTATATGGCATGTGGCATCGTCTTGTTGAAATCACATATTGGTCACATCAATATCATCCAATTTCGGCGAAAGAACTTTCTTATCATGTCGCGATATCGAGCACCAGTAACAGCCACTGCTTGACCAGATTCATTTCGAAAAATGTATGGTCGAATTATGCCTCCAGCCCAAAGTGCCCACCAAACAGTGACAAGTTGTGGATCCTTTGTTTTTCGACAATCCCATGCGAGTTTGCAGAAGTCAAAAGCGGCGATTAACGAAACCATCAAGGTGAAAATATGTTTTATCGCATAGGATGCTTTTGCTCGAAAAATTATTCATTTGTTGTTATGGCACAGTAATCCATTCAACGAACTCGCATCCCTGTGTATGCTTCAGCATTCATGATTTTTGAAATATTGTTCTATTGCGTAACACTCCATTTTTTTCAACCATAAACCGTCAACTGTCGATTTATTTTGTTTCTAGGAGTTTCAACACTGTACTGCATAAATGGCGGCAAATTTAAATCTTGCATTAATTTTGAGACACCCTTTAGTAGAGGTCTTGAATACGTACTACGGTAATACACTTTATCATTACAATAAGTAATATTATAATTGTTCTGTCTTAAGTGACAGAATCGTCGAAAACTGGTGCCAAGAAACGAATTCTTGAAAGGGGAATCACCGTTTACCAACAAGGCGTCAAAGATACTTCGTTCGAAAGGACGTTGACTTTTAATCCATTCTTTTCTATCAGTTTATTCAAACTTCTGAAATAAGAACTTTTCAATTTCATCACTTAGAATTAGGTTCTTCTCATAACTGACATATTCATCCAAATTTTTTTAGATAACGTTGATGTATTTCAAAGAACGCATCAAAATTCATGAAAGCATGTAAATGTAAAAAATTTATATAATTAATTAAGATAATGTGTTGAGTCTGTGAATGATCACGTCCTTGAATACATGGGCTTGTTTGTTGATATGATGAAACTGTATTAACTCCTGTATACATTTACGTACCTATATCGATGCCAATAATTCAAAAACTCCTATTAATTTATAGTTCACAAACTCAATAATATTCAACTTCAATTCACAAGAGAACTTTTGAACTTCAATTCCGAACGCATATATGTATAGACAACAAACTCCAACCTAACCTAACATACTTGTCGGGTCTGTGACAGAGATCGAGTGTAAAAACACGCTGGTGAACTTCGGGCGCCGTCGTGAATCTTCGCGGCCAATAAGAGTGAATTCTCTCTGATTTTCGGCGAAAACCTTTATCAGAATGTACGATAACGCACATTGCTACAGAGCGCTAGAGGAAGCGTTCAGTTCGCTACGGAGTGAACGTAGTACGGCGTGTTTTCATTCATGAAACGTGCAAATGATGCGTCCGCAATCATGTGAGAAAAAATGTTTTCTAGAGCTTTACTTCTCGTCTTATGTGTATGTTGTTCATGCCTGAGTGCGAAATGGTGCAGATCGGCGAACGTGACCAATCGCGGTTTTCAACAATTTGACAAGTTCAGGAATTGCACGAAAATCGTGGGATACTTGAAAGTGACCCTGTTTCAAGGAGGAGCTGTCAATTTTCCAACTTTTCCACATCTGAGAGAAGTGACGGGACATGTTATAGTTTTCGCTTTGGATAATCTGCAGGATCTTAGTGTGCTCTTTCCTGAGTTGGTTGTTATACGCGGGAAAGAGCTCTTCCGAGGAAATGCACTGGTCATACACCACAACAAAAGTTTGAGAAAGGTAGGCTGTCGTTTTTTGTGAAAGCGAAGCAGCAGCAAAATTTAAAAAAAAATCATTGGTTTCATGCCGACAGGAACTACATACAGGGTGGCCATTTGAAAACGAAACAGACGAGATTACAGACGAAATAAGTTTTTTCGATAGAAATGCTCGGACAGGTCGATTTCTGTTTCGAGGGGGACAACTTCAGATGTAGGTTAAGGACGCACAGCGCTCCAAACCTTGCCCACCCCCAATTTTTGAATAGGGAAGATGGGGTGAGTGATACCTCAATTCAAAGGTATTTTTATACTGATTTCAGCACAGTAATTGCATTTTCATTTTATGCATTAGTTCTCGAAATATTCATGCGTTAGTTAATTTTATCACTTACATTAATTTTTTGCGAATAATTGACATTTCGTGCTTCCGAAACACCAAAATTTTCGTACTGTTATTTGAAATTGCAAAACTTCTACCACTGGGCAAATGAAGTCATACCGTACGTGTTAATGCTACTAGGGTCAGATGTTCGACCAGCTGTTTTATTCACTGAAATCATTCTCCAACTGTACGGTATCAGAACGATTTGAAGTATTGATCTAAGAAATAATACTTTTCAAAGTAAAGTAAATAATTTATCAAAATCTCACATCAATTGATTAAATATTCAAATTATTCACTATTAGCTTCCATACAATGATATAAGATTTGTTCGAAAGGATGGCGCACATTTTGCAGCATTTCTGGAGTGATTTGACGACATTCTTTTACTATACGTCTTCTTAAATCTTCTATGGAATCGGGCTGTGTAGAGTAAATTTTACTCTTCAAGTGGCTCCCAAAGAAAGAAATCTAGTGGTGACAGATCTGGCGATCTGGCTGACCACTCAGTGGAACCCCTTCTTCCAATCCATCGATTTGGAAATCTTTGATCCAGATATTCTCGATCTGGTAAGGCGTAGTGTGGAGGAGTTCCATCCTGTTGAAACACAATCTGATCTTTCACATAATTTCCAGCATTGTTTTCAATAATTTCCGTCAAAACTGGATCAATGTGATTTTCCAATAAGTCCAAATACATATCTCCAGTAAGATAACCAGGTAAAAAGAACGGGCCGATAATGTTGTCACCAAATATTCCAGCCCAAACATTGAGCTTTTCTGGTTGTTGAGTATAAACTTCGTGGAACAATGTCGGATTAGCATCGGCCCAATTACGACAATTGTGTCGATTTACTGTGCCGTTTCGAAAGAACGAACACTCATCGGAGAAACAAACATTATACAGATAATTGGGATTAGCAGTTACTCGTTCACTCATTGTATCACAAAATTCAACACGACGGTCAAAATCATCTTCGTTAAGTCGATGTGAAAGATGGATTTTGTAAGGATGGAATTTATGATGCTTCAAAATATTTGCAATTCGAGTTCGTGTAAAACCAGATTCATGTGCTAGCTGCCTCGTACTCGTCATTGGATTCGGAGCAATCTGTCCAAGAATAGCTACTTCAGCTGCTTCATTTCTTTCCATGTTTCGTTTTTTATTAGCCACGGACCCGGTTTCTTGAAACTTTGACACTAATTCCAAAACATACTTCCTATTAACATGTTTATCTAAATGTCGTTGATTGAAGAATTCTGCGGTTCTATTCGCACATTGATTGTTTGCAAAAAAAAAGTGAAATAATTTCCACCCGCTCTGCAAATGAATAAACCATGTCGAACAATGAATAAGAACACATACAAGTTTCGATTCAAAACTAAGAATAATTCACATGTCAAAGAACCAGTAAGCCAACAATTAATAAATAAAAAATTATCGATTTTCATTTTTTGAATGAAAACATATTGAAGCCAACTGAGAAAACACTTCATAATTAAGTCGGAAATCGTTTCACGAATTGGGACTGGAATATTTCTGTGGCATTATTAATGATTTGATTTTCTTACCTGGTAATCTGATTAGAGATATGTATGTATTTGGACTTTTTGGAGATTTCTATCGATCAAGTGTTACCGCATGTAATTGGAAATACTGCAAATTATATCGAAGATAATTTATATTCATTTTCAGCAAGATTGAGCTCCTTCGCAATACGCTTTGTTTGTTCGACATCTTGATTAAAGATTTTTATGTCAGTGTATTGGAGGAAGAAAGCCACAGTCATGGTTGTTTTGAAGCTTAAAATGTCGATTTTTCACAAAAAAACACTACAAGTGCCATGAAAACACCACTTCATTCAAATGAAAAAACAATTACTGTGCTGACATCAGTAATAAAAATACCTTTCAAATGAGGTATCGCTCACCCCATCTTCCCTATTCAAAATTTGGGGGTGAGGGTTGTAGTAGCAAGGGTTGAAGCGCTATACGTCCGTAACCTACATCTTAAGTTGTCCCCGTCGAAACAGAAATCGACCTGTCCGAGCATTTCTATCGAAAAAACTTATTTCGTCTGTAATCTCGTCTGTATCATTTTCAAATGGCCAACCTGTATATAGGGTTGGGATAAAGTTTGGTACCAATTTAATATCTTCAAAACGAAACGGTCGATATTTTTGAAATTTGGCAGGTGAGTGTAATCGACCACAATGCATCTGATGATCATATTTTCATTGATGAGATACTTCTGGTTTAACCGAAAATTACCATTTTTTTTTATTTAAATGAGACACCCTGTATATTTCTGCAGATTCTGAAAGTGCACCTTGTTTCGGATCTGTCCATATCGGGTTCCATGTAAAAATTCTCTGTAAAAAGAAGAAATTCAGTCTTTTTGTACATTTGAGAAAAAATCCATTGAAATAAATAAATCGTTGTTATTTGTATCGATAGTGAGAAATAAAACGAAATACTTTGTAGTAGATAACTCTTGTTTTCAATGACGTATTTTTTATGAAAATCTATAAAAAGAAGAAATACAGAGCTTTTACTAGTAGAAGAAATTTATGAAAAAAAATTATTTTAAATGTTCGAAATGCTTGCCATTCACCTCCTGACAATATGCCAGTCTATCAACAAATTCTTGAGTAAATTTTCTCAAGACTTCTTCATGTATTTATGCACATTCATCAAGAATCCGTTGTCTCAATTCCTGCAAGCATGCTGGTCGATTAACATAAACACGTGATTTTAGATATCACCAAAGAAAAAGTCTAATGGGCTGAGATCTGGAGAACGAGCAGTCTATGCGTCCTCTACCTCCAATCCATCGATTTGGAAAAGTAGCATCTAGAAAATTCCGAACCCGTCTATCATAGATAGGAGGTGCTCCATCTTGTTGGAACCAAAAGCTCGGTGGTAACTGCCCGTTCTGTTGCAGTGCAGGAATGATTTGATTATTTAGTAAATCTAGATACTTTTCTCCATTTAAGTTCCCGTTCATGAAAAATAGGCCTATTAGCCTATTTTGTACAATTCCCATCCAAAAATTCAATTTTTCTGGTCGCTGGGTTTGTGCATCATCAATCCAATGAGGATTTTCAGTTGACCAATATCTTGAGTTATTTTCAAATGATTAAATGGTGGTAGCAGGATCAAAAAACAGGAAAATGATACTATGTCAGTTCGCCGACGTTTCGGAAATATATTTTTCCATCTTCAGGACTCATTATCCTCTATGTAAATAATATATTTTACAAATCTCGAATATGTATTTTGCATAGAAAGAAATTATCAGACCGCAATGAAAATTAAACAATATAGTAATTTCGAGAGACATACGTCGACACACGGAGGTGGAACCAACATGATGTTGATCTTGATATGATCTTGAGTTATGGCGGTTAACCGTTCCATTCAAACAAAAAGTTGCCTCATCAGAAAACACTACATTGAAAGCAAAACGTTCGTCGTCATTACAGATGTTCATTAGCCGTTTGCAAAATTCGAGCCGTCGGTCAAAATCATCCTCTGACAATTCTTGAACTAATCGTACCTTATACGGATAAAAATGTTCCATTTTTAATATTGTTGTTCTTCGGAACGTCAACTTATGCCGTAGTTCCGCGCCAGAACTGTAGTCGAAGTTTTAGGTGATTCCTCTGAATCAATGGCAATATTTTGCCTCATCGCTTCGTTCGTTACGTCCCGTGGTCTTGGCAAATCCTTGACCATTCCAGATGCATTGAAACGGTGTAAAGTTCTAGTAACTGTTGATCGTGATATTGGACTCTTTTCAGGATGCAAATCATTAAAAATATGACACATTCTAACCAGAGATATAGAGTGGGGAGAATGATCTTCGAGATGCGCGAAGTGGCTAATTTTTCGTCCGCCATTTTTATACTTTCGGCTCATTGGCGTAGAAAACAGTGTATCTGAGGGATAGTTTGTATAAAATGAAAATGAAAATTAAATGTACAGAGCATATCAATTTCTTAGATAAATCTATAGCTTCAGAATCTACACTCAGAATATCAGTCGAAACTGTCCTCATATCAACTGGTTTTGGGAAACTGAAAGAATCATATTACTTTGGAAAATAAACAACACGCCACTGAGCAAATAAACAATGCCATGCGGTATAATCAGTCAGATAATTTCAATAAAAACTTGCGTATAAAATGATATTTCCTCGACTTTCTATGTTTTATAGTTTTTACACGATTCAACAATACAAGACATGTTCAAAGTATCGAAGTATCTAACAGCACAATGTAAAATTCGAGCAATTTCTAACTCATCTGACAAGTAGGTCAACCTAGAACAGCTGACTACGAAAGTATAAAAATGGTCGAAATTTGACATAAGAATTTAGCCACTAATTTTGTATGCGCAGTGGTCGAAGCGTATTCTCCCCACTCTATATCTCTGGTTCTAACACGATCACCATAAGCGATCATCATTATTATTTCAATACGATCAATTCACTCAAATTGCCTTTTTTCAAACGCATTCACGATTTATTTTCACAAACTCAACTTCAAAAACGTGGAGACAGTTTCCTACTACAAAATATTTCCTTTTATCTAATACTATGGATACGAACAACATCAATTTATTTATCTGAACGACGTTTTGTTGGACAAACAAACTGTATTTATTCTTTTTACAGATAATTTTTACATGGAACCTGGTATGGAAAGATACATGGTGTCCCATTTAAATGAAAAAAAATTGGTCATTACTGGTTAAACCGGAAGTATCTCATTAATGAAAATATGCTCATCAAATGCATTGTGGTCCATTACACTCAGCTGCCAAATTCCTAAATTATCGTCCGTTCCGTTTTAAATATATTAATTGGGGCCAAACTTTATCCTAACCCTGTAAATATATTTCATGTTATTTATGTGTACCCATTAAAGAGAAAAGTTGCATGAAAAATTCAATTACGGTTTTTCAATTTGTTTACAACAAACAACTTCATAAGTTGAAGGTTATGATTTCTGTCATAGAATAGAATCTAAATTGCCACCGGATGAAATATTTATAAGAATTTGAGATGAAATATTCAGTATTGCATATGAAATGATTATTGTCGACAAATAACATCGCAAATATTACTTATTGATTATTTTGAGAATTTATTCTGAAATTTCGTTTTTGAATTGGGTAGATCATCCTTTTGATTAGTTCTAATTCTCTTGTTTGATTATGAAACGATAACCTTACCTAACCCGTAGACCAGTAACAGTTTACTGATCTGTGACCGAACTTACGCTACGATTCATTGGAATTTCAATTTATAGTTTTTAATATATATTCAGATACACAAAGTCAGTGTTATGCTATGCTATTGAATTCAAATGAAAGAAATATTTACGTTTAATTAACAATTAACAAGAAAATTTTTCAGTATGTCTACTTAATTTTCATCCATCCACAGAAGAGGTGTAATTTTCTACATACATAGCAAAATTTTCAATGATGATAATGATTTCAGAGAACATAAACTGTGGTGACGTGAAATTATTTCGGCTCAGTGATTCTTTTCCAGTCAGGGTCGAATCCAGGAAAAAGAGCAATTTTCTCAATTGTTTTTCAAATTTCAAGTTATAATGTAATAAATTAGGAAGCGTTCAAATTGTTTCTTGAATCAATATATAAACAAAATCTATGCACGAAGTCAGAGGCTATCAACTCAATCGCCAATTTTTCTGTGAACTTGAATGTAACTCAGATGAGCACTTATTCTAAATTTCAATTCAATCGGGAAAAAGTATCAATTTTTTTTCAAATGCTTGCCGACATTTATTTCTGCTATAGGTGGATTCCTTTAATTCTGAGAATTGGAGGACGAAGAAACAAATTGTTGTTATCCTCTATTTCATAGGTCTCAATTTTTTTGGTATCTCCTTATCTTGCAAACAAAGCCAAATAAACAGAAACAATTTTGGGATACCATCTTGTTATCTTTTCTTCAGTGAATTGCAGAAAATTAACTTCAAAACTGTTTTGATAATTTTGTGCATTTTCGATTTAAAATCTCTACTTTAATATCCGAAGTTGAGATCCCTGGAATGGATCATTTGATGTAATAGTATATTCTAATACAAGTTGCAGAATGGGCACCTATTTCAACACGAATGCGAAATTCGAAAGCGAGTGACGAAGGAGCGAGTTTTTGAACGCATGAGTGTTGGAATTGCCTTCTGCAACGAGTATTAGACGATATTTTCTCTATTTCAGTCAAAAATTGTGAGAAATTTTTTGGAATTCAATGAAAAATTCAGATTATACCTCCTAGCGCCTTCTGTATTTTATTTTCGCAGTTGGTGTGACTTATACGAAAATTGACAGATTATAGAATTTGAATAGTGCGTTCAAATCTCTACATAGTTGAATATTGTCAATTAACATGCAATGGACGCGTGTTGACAGTCGAAAGGATAGGATGTCAGTGTTGTCAACCACAAAACGAAAAATATAACTAAAAACAATGCTGCAATGAGTTCATTACATCACTGTTTTTAGTACTGTAATGAACTCATTACGACACTGAAATAGAGAAACTAATTTGTTTGCTTCTCCAATAATACGAATTTATTTCAACAGATATAATTAGCAAAAAAATGGCAATTAATAACTTACAATGCCATTTGCTATATACTGCTCCTCAAACTATTAGTTACTGAAGGTTATTTGTTTGATTAAGTAATTTCAAATTGAGAATTAACTCTGGAAATAACAATTACTAAAACATCTCCGTGCATATTAGTCATCGAAAAAAGTAATTGAAACTACAAACCGATAGTATTATTGATTCACTATGAAATAAAAAATGTGTGAAAACTTTTGATGCCTTGTTTTAATGATCGTCCGATAAATTCGATTGTTTTCAATAACAAATAACAACAAAATCAACATCTTTGCTCTCACATCGCAATAAGGGTAATTTAAAATTTGATTTCTAATGATATCACCAACCAAGTCAGCAACCTTTTATTGTATATTTTGAACGCATGAGGAATGGAATTGCCTTTTGCAATGAGTTTTAGATGATATTTTCTCTAATGCAATGAATTTTCGTGGAAAACTGTTTAAATTTGATGAGAAATCTGTATTAAACATTCTAGTGACTTCTGTAGTTTATCTTGACAGTTGACGAAAGTTGACAGATTACGGAATATTTAATTCTACGTCTCAAACATCGATTGTTTCAAAGTATTGACATTGACGTATGTAAAATTTGATAGAAATACAAGTTAAATTGAACAGGTATTTGTCGAAAACTGCAAATTACTTATTAAAAAATTTACTATAACAGTCGTACACTTTCGATTGGTGTATCCTCGATGCATAAATTGTTTTTCAGAAAACACAGCTCAATGAATGATAAAAAGAGAAAGTTTTCATTCTTTACATTCAATTGAATATGAAAACCTGATGAGATTAAAGCCACAAAATGGCAAAACTCGAACCACTTGACATATTCTATTTCATTGTTTGATCAATTTTTCTGTGGTTTCTTGAATCGTTTGATGTTCATAATGAGAATGGGAATACCTACTCTTTCTTTTATTCTTCATAGAACTGTGTTTTCTGGAATAAAAACGTATATGTATCGAAAGTGTATTAGGTATTAGTTATAGTCAATATTTTTGTTCTTCATTTACTAATTTGCACTCTTCAAGAATGACTTGTTCAATTCAACTATTTGTTATTAATCGAACATTTCCACGTAAGTCAATTTCATTCTTTCATAACAATCGCAATTTTATAGAAAACCATAGAATGCAGTGTTCGATTTGGTGAAGGGAAATAATTAATTTATACTAATTTGAACACTGATTCATTTCAAAGTGGCGAGTAAAAGTTATTTCTATTCGCCCAGTTAGTATTAAACCAAGAATTACACTGCGCAAAAAAATTAACGCACATTCTGAAAATCTCAATTTTAATTAAAGTTATGTCTACATTAACTTTATAACTTATTTTTTTATGTTCTCTCGGTTTTGAACGAAACCAGACTCATGGAATGGAAGAAAAATTCAGGATTTCACTGAATCTTATGTGAAAGAAGAGAAATAAACAATTTTCAAAATACTGGAATACTGATAAGTGATTCAATACTTGGTATATCCACCCCTTGCCTTAATTACAGCTCCTCAACGACGGTTCATAATCAAAATGAGTGATCTTAAAATGTTCTGATCTAATCCTCTCCAGATTTCTCTGAGTTGGATTCCTAAGTCATTTAGAGTAGCTGGATGATTTTATGAACTTTTCAGCCTTCTATTGAGGTTGTCAAAACCTGCTCAATCAGATTGAGATCTGGACTTCTTGCTGGCCATTCCTTTCGAGAGACTTCAACGTCTTCAAGGTACTGAACAATGCGCGCACGATGGGGTTTGGCATTATCGTCCATAACAATGAAATTTTCACCAATGTATGGGGCAAATGGCACTACATGCTCTTCTAGAATGTTCCTCATATACCTATCAGCATTCATAGCTCCATTATCAACGACCACTAGGCCTGTGGGAGCAGTCAAAGATATTCCATCCTATAACATAATCGATCCTCCCCCGAAACCAGTAGTATTCAGGAAATTGCACTGAGCATATCTTTCATGTGGACGTCTGTATACATGGGAACGTCGATCACAATGGTAGAGCCAGAATCTAGACTTATCTTTTTCCCAATCAGCCTCCTCCCAATGGATATGCTCTCTCGCAAAATCCAAACGCGCCTTCGATGGACTGAGTTAAGAGCTGGGCCTCTAGCCGCGACACGAGGCCTTAAATCATATTCTCTGAGGCGATTTCTTATTGTCTGCACCCCATGAATTTGCTCAAGCTGATTTTGAAGGAGGCGAGCGGTTGAAAACCGTTGTCTCAACGAAGAAACTCTTAATTAACGTTCTTGAATGGCAGTTGTTACCCGTGGTCTACCCTCTCTTGGTCTTCGGATATTGATATCTATCTCCCTGAATCTCTGCAATATTCTAGACACACTTGTATGCGGAACTCCTAACCTTTCTGCTATTCTTGTGTATGTACACCCTTCTTCTCGCTAAACTACCGCTTGGGCACATTCCTCTTGGGTCAAATTGCGTGTTTCGCGTTGCATAGCGATCGAGTGTAGAAAATCAAACGAAAGAAAAACTATTGATCACTAAAAGTGATCGAGAACAACTGATTTCAGAATGGAGCCAATACATTCAAAATCTGATAATCTTATGTTTTTTCATCCCTGCAGGGAAAAAACATCTGTATTGATGAAAAAAGTTGAAAGTGGATAACATATGCATGCATAATTCTGATTAAAATAATTATCATTGAGAACACCTTCAGTTGTAGAATAAATTTGAGATTTCCATAATGTGCGTTAATTTTTTTACGCGGTGTATTTAAATAATTTTAAATGAATATGAATACCAAATGGAAGTAAAGCCACAAAAAAGGAATATCAGTGCTGATAACCATAAAACAGAAAATATAGCTGGAACAATACTGTAATTACTTGTTATGATAAGAAAAAATTTTTTTAATTCATTTTCTTCATAATTTCATAATAGTATCGAAAATAGTTGTGTAATGGGCTTATTACAACATTGTTTCTAGTTATATTTTTCATTTTAGGGTAGTTAGAACTTTTATTTCCGTAATCTGTCAACTTTCGTAAGTCACGCCAACTGCCAATATTCAAAACAAAAGTCCCTAGGATGTACAATACGAAGTTCTCATTAAATTTCTACAGTTTTCTACGAAAATTTACTGAAACAGAGAAAATATCGTCTGAAACTTGTTGCAGAAGGTAGATGACAATTCCCCACCATTCATGAAAATTTCGTATTCGTGTTGAAAAAGGGGGCTCATTCGGCAACTTGTTTTATAATATACTATTATTCCTATGTCAACATACCAGCATTCTTTTTGCGGAAGACCTATACGTCGTCACCTCGTATTCGAGCAAATATTTCGAATTTATTCGGCGACCTTGTTATTTTCGCGGAGATATTTCGGTCCATTATTTATTGTACCTGTGTGAACCCCAAAATAAAGTCAAGGATATTCGAAAGGAAATATGGAAAAAAGCGTGAACGAATCTAACTTTTACGATATTCATGTGAGTCGTGAGCACTAAAAAACTTCCAGATGTTTACAGTTGAATTCACACCAATCAGCAGCGAACTTCAGTGAAGTAATCGAGTTGAATAAAGTTTCGACATCCGTTATTCCATTGCTTAGTGAATTTAGTATTACGAAATTATAGAATATGGAGAGATAGCTTTAGTATTATTGATGTTTTTTTTTCTTCTAGCAAAGGCGTTTATTGTTTGTTGTCCGTCATAACTCATTTCCACAATAAATTGCTTATTTCATTAATGAATTCATAAGTATCTCCCATAAAAACCACCCCTATTTTGAGCAATCGGAAACCTCATTCACTGGGTCATTGTTCAGTTGTTAGGACTATTGCCATATAACCAATTACCCTGTTTTTTATTTATTCATTTCCGGTTTTAATCCCAAAAGTGGCCAATTGAAGCACGTATTCAAACGAGTGGGTTTCATTCCGTGCTACCGCTCGGAACGCATTCACTATTGACAAAGAGATGTTCAAGCATTTCATTAATCAGGTGATCTTTTGGGAATTGGAACATTGCGTTTTTTTACTGTGTCAGTCGAATTGAATTTTTCACCGGCATTATTGGAATAGTGCTAACCTTGTTTCCTAGTGTTTACAATAAATATTTCAAGGGTGGTTCCAGCATATTTTTGAAGTAATACTTCTTTAGGCTCGTATAAGAGGTAACTGGCAACGGAAGTCTGTTACGACAATATGGCGTCACGTTTCTGTGCCATCCGGTTTTCAAATATTTTCGATATTGTCAATAGATTGTTCATAAACAAATCAATCAAACATTTTTGAAAATAAAATAATTAGTGAAAAATATTTAATTGAAAATATTAAATTAAATAATAACTAGTAAGCCAGTAGATCCATAAGCCTGTAGATCAAAAAAGCCCTAGATCAATATAGGCCAGTAGATCCATAAGCCCATAGATCAATGTAAACCATAGTTAAATGAGGCCCGTAAATCAATATAGGCCAGTAGATCCATAAGCCCATAGATCAATATAGACCATAGATAAATGAGGCCCATAGATCAATAAAGCGCACAGAAACACGAAGCACGGCAAAAAATCCGTTGAAAGCAAAGAAACACGAAAGAACGCAAAAAGCCCTGAGGAACCCAAAAAAACTCGAAGGAACGCAAAAAAACCGTTGAAAGCGAAAAAACACGAAAGAACTGGAAGAAACACGAAAGAACGCGAAGATACACGAAAGAACGCGAAAAAACACGAAAGAACACGAAAGAACCCGAGAAAACACGAAAGGACCCTAAGAAACATGAAAGAACGCGAAGAAACACGAAAGAAAGCGAAGAAACACAAAAAATCGGGAAGAAATACGAAAGACCACAAAAATCCCAAAGGAACCCAAGAAAACCCGAAGGAACGCAAAAAAATCCGTCGAAAGAGAAAAAACATGAAAGAACTGGAAGAAACGCGAAATAACACGAAAGAACCCGAAGAAATACGAAAGAACGCGAAAAAACATGAAAGGACCCGAAGAAACACGAAAGAACCCGAAGTAACACGAAAGAACCTGAAGTAACACGAAAGAGCGCAGAGAAACACGAAAGATCGCAAAAGTGCAAAGGAACCCGAAAAAACTCAAAAGAACGCAAAAAACCCGTCGAGAGCGAAAAAACATGAAAGAACTAGAAGAAACACGAATGAACCCGAAGTAACACGAAAGAACGCAAAAAATCCAAAGGAACCCAAAAACCCCGAAAGAGCGCGAAAAAACCGAAAGGGCGTAAAAAAACTCTAAGGAAGGCGAAAACCCCCGAAGGAGCACAAAAAAACCGAAAGAGCGCAAGAAATACCAAAAGAACATATAAATCGCAAACCCTGTATGACATTTTATTGAAATTAGCTCCCGTACGCGGAAAAACACGAAATTTGAGGAAAACTCTGGTGAAAGTCAGCGCTAGGAATGCGCAACTCAGATGCGACACCCTGTATATGAATCGAAAATATTTTATCGAATTAAGAACCCGTAAGCAGAAACAGCCGAAATAACTCGATGGAAAGTATTTGTTAATAATAGGCAACGCATATGGGACATCCAGTATATGATTGATTCGCATGGGTGCTTTCTCCAAAAAAAACCGAAATAATATTAATTCAACTCCAGCATCGATTCACCCTCCGTGAATTTTACCAAAGTTGAATAAAAAAATTATTATTATTCGATAAAGCTCTAAAGATGTGCAGATAGAGGCTACTCAATTTCCAGTTGTTCCCCTTATAAACCGAGTGGAACGGATTTATTCTGTGAATCTATACAATTGCCGCAAGGTCTATGTTTTCAAGACGATTCTTCTCGAAACCCGTTCGGGTTTCTTCGTGGAAAGTGTGACAGAATGGAATAATTCTCGACTTTCGGTCTTATCTCTTTACTTGGATATGAAAATGGGTTTCTACTGCCCGAACGAAACAGAAATGTCAAGATTACGTTAGATAAAAATTGAGGGAATGGAATTTTAAAAACACTATTTTAGAAATATAGTTCGTTTTTCTGTGATTTCTGAGGCCGTTTGAACTGAATTAAAAGAAAGATTACACTATATGTGAGGAAATCCTAACTGCAAAAGGTTTTTATGAAAATATCCATTGATTACGAATGATGAATATAGGTAGTCATATTTTGATAGATTCATTTATATAAATAAATACAACCAAGCACGATGAATTTTGCACGGTCGTTCCTATGTTTCTTTGTGGAGTGAAAATTGAAATGTACAACCCGAATAAAGTAGTATCTGCTATCTGCAAATCCCTACCTGCGAAATATTCATTTTGATTTGTTTATTGTTTGGTTGCGATTACAATACATAAGATTAAAATGTCAACGACAATTGTCATTTCAGAGTAGGAATCGACAGGGGTGAAATGAATTGGCTAGGGATTGAAAACTGGATCTATGCTGGGTACATTTTTGAATTTCATAAATACATATCGTAGACTGTTAAACAATAAGAGTATACCTCACCAGGGCTATTACGAATCGTATGAATTAAAAAATTTTTAAAATATTATACGGGGTATGTAATAAAATTGTAATTGAAATTATGTGACAATGTTCTGTGAACGTCGGACGTGACTGATGATCTGGAAATTTGTGTTTGAGCCGAAGTAAGCTATTTTCAGCAATTAATTTAAAATATTTTTACTTTCAATTGGAAGATATGAATAGCTCTATCCAAAGGTCCGATTCTCGGGAAGACACATATGAAAACGGCTTTTCCTGATCGCGTCAGTGGAAAAAGCCTTTTTCAATTTTACCGGACCATCTTTCGCGAAAAACCGGGAAATCGGTGTTTTAGATAATTTTTTGAAAATGTTAGCGTGGTCGTATAGGCATGTGAAATGCACCTAACGAAAGTCCGTCTCATGAACTTTACGGTGCTCGCTTCGCTCTCGAGATCGCCTTCCCTTTCTACCTCGAAATATCGCATTTCTGAACCCCCGCCGACCCAAAGTTTTTTGATCTCATTCGGTGGTTACCTGTATCGAACCATCGATTACCACAGAAATATTCCTTATTGTTTTTAATATATTGGGATAATAACTAATTTTTGGTAACACAAATCGGCCGCCATATTTGGTAGTAAAGGAACGAAGCAGCAGGAAATTTGAAAAACCAAAGCAACGGAAATTTCGAATTTTCTCAAGCATGCGTGGTAAATATGCACTGAATCATGCCGCTCATGTGGAATTTAGGCATTTGCTAGATTATTAAGATAAAGAAGAAAGCTGTTGTAAATTTTCATCATTTTATTGAATGAATGAATTAGTATATTATATACCGCGGGACTGAAGTAGTACATTTAATCCTGAAGGTAAAGTTTATTTTTTCCTGAAGGATTGAATGTACTTCAGTCGCAAGGTATATACGATACTTTTCGTACTTCCGGTATGATTTTATTAATTATTTCAATAATTTCAATCAGTTTTTTCTCTCTTCAACTCATTTAATAAACTGTCTTTAAAATAAGTTACCATAGTAACATTGCGTTGTGACAATTATAATTTAGAAACATAGTCATTACTAGTGTCATTGTAAAGAAACATTGTTATTGATAATTATTGGTATCATGAGTGAAGAAGGTGTATCTGATATTGATAAAAGAGCAGCCGAAGTAGGTGAAGAATTGTTACCACCGAAATCTAGAAAACTATACGAGCAGCAGTACGATGCTTTTAAAAAGTGGTGCCGCTTAAAAAATGTGAGACAACCTACTGAAAATGCGCTGTTAGTCTACTTCAATGATAAATCAAAAGCGGTTTGTGCCTCAACTCTCTTGGCACATTACTCAATGCTGAAATCGGTTATTAACATTAGAAGATATTTATATAAGTAAATTTCCAAATTTATTAGCTTTTTTGAAGATAAGAAATGAGGGATTTAAGCCAAAGAAGTCAAGAATTCTCACGTCTGAGCAGGTAGATCAGTTCTTACGGGAGGCTCCGGATGAGAAATATTTAATGCTCAAGGTAAATTTGGAAATGTGTTTATATTCAGAAATTTTAAGAAATCAATTTTTTTGTAGGTTGCACTTATTTTGGGCGTCGCGGGAGCTTGTCGTGGAAAAGAGTTGGTTGATTTAGAAATCGACGATGTGAGAGATTTGGGCGATTCCTTCCTAATTGCGATTAGAAACACCAAAAATAAAATTGACCGAAATTTTGTGATCAAAAATTCAGAAAACAGTGCCATCAGTTTTGCGGCGATATTTCGAAAATATGTGGCATTGCGAAAGACAGGGACACCTCATTCAAAATTTTTTGTTCAATACATCAACAAAGAATGTACTACGCGAGTAGTAGGAAAACACATGTTTGGTACATTTCCACGGCAAATAGCAGCATTCTTGAAATTAGAAAATGCGACGTCTTATACGGGACATTGTTTTAGACGGACATCTGCGTCTTTGTTAGCTGATTCGGGAGCAACAATAGACGTGCTGAAGAGACATGGAGGATGGAAACGTGGCCGAGGGATATATTGAATCGTCTATTAAAAATAAACAAAAAATTTCAGATAAAATATTTGGTCAAGTCGCCGATTCGTCCACTACAGTTATGCCACAGTCCTCATTCTCGCTTCCTGTTTCCGCAGGATCTTCGAAACAAACACCAGTTCAATATGATAAGGACCTATCTGTTACTCGTCAGTTACCTGCTGCATTAACCCAGGAAAGACTGGTCAATATGACGAACTGTCACAATATTAATTTGAATATTAACGTTAATTACCATTCTAATTAATTGTATTTTTCAATAAAATATCCCTTAAATTCGTTTGTTTGTGATTTAATCGTTCCGGGAGTTTCGTCAATATTTAATCCCGGAGGGATTAAATGTGACACTTAAGTACCTGTCATAAGGGAGAGAAGTGGTCACTTTAGGCCCGGAAGTACGAAAAATATTTTAATTGTATTCGCAATAAAATTAACTCAAAAAATTTTGAAAATCATAACATGACATTCAACCATGAATACAAGTGATTCAGAAGCAGAGCATAAAGAATTGATAAGAAGAGTTGAGTCATCAGTATTGCTAGCTCGTAAACAATAGAAAAAATAAAAATTATTTAAAGGATTCAAGTTTTTCGATTAGCATACTTTGAAATTCCAATGTGAAAACAGTATGAAAATAAATGAAATTCATGTGAAGTGAATGAATGTAATGAACTTCCAGACTTCATATGAAATGAATTAATAAACAACAAAAAAATTAAAGAAACATATTAGAAAAATAGTCATTTTACATGAAAAAACTTATGCTACATATACAACACTCAACAATAAAACATGTTTATCGCTATAAAAATGCTATATAAAAGTAGGTCATATTCTATATGATTTTTAACCTAATTGCCATCTCGTAGAATGCCAAAAGAGTTTTAATTCAATCGCGTGTGATCGTTACACGCACTGTTTTTTCAAGGGGTGATAATTAATAACGCCAAATTCATATAAACAAAATAGGTGCATCACTTTACCAGCGCTTTTAGCAGTTTTGGCATTTTGCGGTTTTGAGCTGCCTTTATGCTTCCATTACACACTTTGAAACTTCAATTCAGGATGGTAATGATTAAATCCACTGTCGTCACATGTAACCACAATATTTAAACTAAGAGTTAAGTTGTAATTGCCTTTTACATTTCTGACAAATTGTCACTCGATAACTCTTTGTTCATCGGTCATCACTTGAAATCCATTTTGCCTCGATCTTCCGGTACTCTGAATCTTCATGGATAATTTCTTGAGTGGTACCGTAAGTCAAAATAACATTGTCAGGAATTATGCCAATCCGGCGATTATTTTGTATCAAGTCGTCAATTTCTGTGATTTTTGTGTCTTTTCTCGCCGTTTTTATCGACCTTCAACTGATTCACAACTGTCTTTACACTTTTTGTGACACTCAAACACCACATCGTGATATTATTATCTAGATATGGAACTTTAATGATTTCAAAAGTTTCAGTATGTGTTCTACCCTTCGACTATATGAGATAGACAAAGCATTCTTTTGAAAAATGTCCAATTGTTTTGGCTCCTCATTGAAAGTCTTGACCTCACTGAAAATCTCTTGTGAAACCTCACCCGGCAAAACCGCATAAAATCTTTTTCCATTTACTCGGCTCACAATATCTTCAGGGTCAAAATGCCGTATCTGACGGGTGTCATTGCAGCAACGCTTTTCAGCAACGGATTTCGAAAGCTGGTTTATATTTACGATTGCGTGTCATTTGTAATCGATTGAATGAAATGACCTGATTTTTTTCGGTAAGTATTATATCTTTTGTACTTCATTAGTGGGGGGAACCACCTACATAAAAAGACCCCCCAACAACCCCCCACAAAACCTCCAACATCAAAAAATAACTTATTTTGCGTTATAATTATGTCAGTTCATTCAATATAATCTACTGAATCCAGCACATATACTGAAATAATTTGTGATCCCCCGCTTACCACCGCATAGCCCCCTCGACTTCAAAAATTCGGCGGACAGTGAAACTGCGCATTGCTGGCGATTTTCGATGAAAATAGTATATTTGTAAAACGTCGAATATAATCTATAGGATGAAATAATTTGTGACCTCCCGTAATCCCCTAAAGCACGACAGAAAAAATCCCCCAAAGGTGACGATGGCAAAACTAGATGGAAACGGCCGCTGCTGGATATTTTTTTGCAAAATGAGTCTACCCTAACTTATTCAATGAGCTCCATATAATGAAATAATTTGTGACCCCGTGCTTCAATCAGAATCGCCCCCTGTAAAATAAAAAAATTTCAAATTCCGTAGCACGAGGAACTGTGCGTTGCTGGCGATTTTTGATGGAAATGGCATCTTTGTATATCGTTCAATACCATCTATATGTTGAAATAATTTATGACCCCCGCCTACCCCGAATAGCCCCTCGAATTCAAAAATTCGGTGGTCACTGGAACTGCGCATTGCTGGCGATTTTACGTTGAAAATAGTATCGTTGTATAATGTCGAATATAATCTATGGGATGAAATAATTTTGACCCCCCGTAATCCCCACATCACGACAGAAACAACCCCCAAAGCTGACGATCGCAAAAACTAGATGGAAACAGCCGTTGCTGGATAATTTTTTTTGCAAAATGGGTCTACCTTAACTTATTCAATAAGCCCCATATAATGAAATAATTTGTGACCCCGCGCTTCAATCAGAATTGCCCCCCTGTAGAATTAAAAAAATTCAAATTCTGCAGCACGAGGAACAGTGCGTTGCCTGCGATTTTTTGATGGAAATGGCATCCTTGTATATCGTTGAATACCATCTATATGTTGAAATAATTTGTGACCCCCCGCCTACCCCGGAATAGCCCCTCGAATTTAAAATTTCGCAAAAAAAATATCCAGCAACGGCCGTTTCCACCTAGTTTTTGCGATCGTCAGCTTTGAGGGGTTGTTTCTGTCGAGCTTTAGGGGGATTACGGGGAGTCACAAATTATTTCATCCTATAGATTATATTCGACCTTATACAAAGATACTATTTTCATCGAAAAATCGCCAGCAACGCGCAGTTTCAGTGTCTGCCGAATTTTTGAATTCGAGGGGGCTATTCGGGGGTAGGCGGGTGGTCACAAATTATTTCAACATATAGATGGTATTCAACGATATACAAGGATGTCATTTCCATCAAAAGGAAAAAAATTCCCCAAAATTTTTGACCCAAAAAATTTAAAAAGGGAATTAAGGGTTTTCCAAACCCTTTTTTTTAAAAATAAAAATTTTTTAAAAATTAAAAAAAATTTTAAAATGGGGGGGTTTTTAAATTCCCGTTCCCCTTAGGAAAACCTTTTTTAAAAAAAAAATTTTTTTTCCTTTTTAAAAAACAAACCTTTTTTTTTGGGGGGTTTAAAACCCTTTTGGGGAAAATTTTAAAATTTAATTTTTTAAAAAAAATTTTTTTTTTTTTTTTTAAAAAAAAAAACCCCCAAAATTCCTTTAAAAGGGGGGTTTTTAAAAACCCCAAAAAAAAATTTTTGGTTTTTTTAAAAAAAAAAAAATTTTTTCCGGCCCCAAAAAAAGGGGTTTTGAAAAAAAAAAAAATTTTTTTAATTTTTTTTTTAAAAATTGGAAAAAAAAATTTTTTAAATTTTTGGTTTAAAACCCCTTTTAAAAATTTTTGGGGGGCCCCTTTTTTGTTTTAGTATCAAATTGATCCAGGCTTCGAGAGTAGACGTAAGAACAAGTGCTCAAAAGCTCACGTCAGTGCTGTTCTACCCCTTTCAAATCTCCATAAAACTCAACTTTTACCTTCGAAATAAAGATAAATAAGATCGTCTTTGGATTCCTGATGTTATTTAGCGATTCCTATAAAATCAGACTCCTTGTTTCTGACGAAAATTAGTGCATAAATTGATTCAATTTTGCTTTCAATGTAATATCCATCAAGATTTCTCCATTTCACATTAGGCTCGACAATTCGAAAACGACGATAGCTCCCTGTGTTTTTGAAGTTTCCGGGTCGACAGACAATATTTGATGGGCGTGTTTGCTCTGAGTTTGGGGGAATATTATAATTGGAACAAAAGTCTCTAAGGGTTTATCGACTAAAGAAGCCTCTTTGTCTTCGATGTTTTTCTTGAAATATTTCTGCCTTGAATAAAATATATAACTTCTGGTAATACCGATAGTTTTGCAAATGATGAGGAATATTAATTACTGTGCTAATGAACCCCAGTTTCTTAGTGACTAAATGATCTTTTTTCGAAATCATCATATAGTTGGATCTCCATTTTTATGTTTATACAGACTAGGTATGCTGTCGTTTTCGTAATGAGAAGAATTCAATTGAAATCATCAAGTTACCCAAGAAGACTCGAAACCAAAACTTTTTATTGAAGAGGTATTTATTCAATAAATCAACTTCAAATTAAAAATAACAAAATAATAGATCACTGGAGAGCAGCAAGACGTGATTATTCGTCTGATATTGCTTTTTTTGTTTTGCTATTTTATAATCTTTTACTTTCAATTAAAATTCCATTCAATTTCATGAATATTCAGTATTTTATTTAAATGAAAAATTTAATACTTATTTGAGGACTCTTTGAGTGAAAAAATAGAGGCAATTCTTAAAATTTTTTTAAAGTGAGTTTATATTAACACAAAGCGTTATGGTTCATAAATATATTCAGATGACTGTCACTAATAGTGGTAAAAAAACTTTCTTAATTGTGTAACGGTAAAACAAAATTATATATTTAAAATTTCATTGATTTGAAAATGCTCTAGCTAGCTAGAACACAATCACATCTCACATTTACCTTCAGAGAATTCAAATACATACTTCTACCCTAGTCAATGATCTTCAATACTCGAACAATCGAAATTTATTCCACTCTTTTACAAATACTGGATATTCACGGTATGTACAAATGTTAAATTGTTCAAATAAAAAGTTGCAAGTGGAACTGATTAATTTCTGACTATGAAAATCAACAGGTAACGTCTACAACTGTTATGTATGTGGCCGGAATCCATCTTGTCTGTCTTGAGTCCCAATTTATGCGATAACAGGACCATACAACCATCCTGGGTGTTCGTGATTAGTCTGGTGTCGAAAATGGGTCCTCCACCCTGTAGACAAACTTTCCAACAAAAACCATTTCGTCTCTCAGTTCTCCAGTCCTCACGGAAACATCTGTCAGTACGCCGTAAAGTTCAACTTCGGCAAATTTGTGCAGCCTCGGCAAGGTATGTCGAATTCGGTAATATTCCAACTCAGGCAGATTTGGTTCAGTTCTTCACTAAATTTCCAACTCCGGCAAATTTGTTCAATTCTTCGTTAAAATTTTTACTCAGATAGGTTTTGTTCAGTTCTCAGCTGAATTTCCAGCTCCGGAACATTCGGCTGTGAAAATCAATTTCATAAGTACTTGAGCCGATAATGTTCCACAGTTTCCAGCGATCCCTGAATGTATTGACGCCAAAACGAGAATAATTCAAGAGAAGAAAAAATATCCATGTGTTAATAATTCGATTAAAATATCATAAGGGAAATATAGAAATTGAGAAACGTGAAAAAACTAATGATCGAACAACAAAGTATTTCTCGAATATTGAAACAATTAAGATGATTCATCAGATATCTCTCTAAAAAATACTTGAAGAATCAAAGATGGTGGTCCAAAAAAAGAATACTCGAGGCTTTTGTAATCTCCTGCACATAAAACAATTAAACACTACATTTAAAATTGAATAAACCTTATCTGATCAAAAACAGTACTTACCGAAGATTATAAATCTGTTCGCCACGACAAACTCTCTATTTGAAACTTAATTTCAATTCGAGAAAGACCGATACATGCACTCTCCAACATTTTCATACGTGAGTGACCCAAAATTGAAGAAAGTCGATCGAAGTCAACCCCACTTTTGCGCGTTAGAAAGAAACACAGAGATCACGGAAATCTCCGAAGCGCAATCGGTAAATTCAGCTGTTACACACTTGTTTCGGTCTCGCGACTATTGTCTCACGAGTAGATAAAGAAACTAAACTTAAGTAATTCGTTCCTCTTAATTGCGGTTTTCAATCGCCTTAAGCGACAACCCACATTTTTCGTTTTCAATGGAGAAATGCACTACCTCAGCTCATTCGTTTTACTTCAAGAAATATTGCGATCAGCACTCGATATAGAAAGATACAGTATAATTTATTATTGCTGCTGAAAAAAAAATAAGTGATGTATTCCGTAATAAATTAGCTCAATAAAAGTTGGGTACAACGAACTATTTATTTCACACACGATATCAAAAATAATTCAGTGTTCAGACTAAACAACGTATACTGAGTTCAGATAATATGAGCCGTAATCAGGTTTGTAGTGCCTCAGCGAAAATCATCTAAATTTATAACACCGAGTGGAAATAAATAGTCATATCAATAAATGGACAATGACTTCATTGAAATGATACCTAAAAAATGTTTTGACTCCATCGGATATGGTGTAAATTATATCCTGTTAATAAGGGACCATATGCTCATTAGGATTAGATTAAGTCGGATCCCTGTTTGTATGCTTCTATTCCGTGAACGATGTAATTCGATATGATTTCCATTCATGGCGGAAACAGAAGCGTGGAAAAGCTTTCACGCTTGGTTATATATATATGTTTCCAGGCTTTCTCTGATATCATTTCAAATTTCGAACTGAAACTTCAATATTGAGCGAAATAAGGCCATTTTGTCAAGTCTCAAATTTCATTTGAGTTTTAAGAAATAATTTCTAACTCATAAACTAGTATACATACTAGGTACATACAGGATCATAACAAAGATCTTTCTGAATTTACACTGGAAACTTGAAAGTATTTCAGAAATATACCTTAGATAACCTTATATATCTGTCAATATTGAAATATTTTGCACGAATATTTTCTATAATAATTTAATACCTTGGGACACCCGATGTACATCTTCAGACTCCAGTCGAAAGTTATCAGAGGAAAGCTACGAATCAAAACTCGTCGTGGGTAGATTATTTTAAGCTGCTCGGTTCGCTTGTCATTCAACAATTCCCTATCAAAGTATTCGATCATTCCACCATAGCATCTGTCTTGAATACCTATTCAGGCTTCAACCAATCGAGTTGACACCAATTAGCCTGATGATAATTTGAAACCAGTTTATTTTGTCGAATGAAATCCATTCAGGCCCATCACTCAAATGCACCTGACTTATTTCCAAGACACCTCTCGCATTTTGGAGTTGGATTATTTTCTGGACTCAATGCGAAGTTGTGCTATGGAATCGATATGACAAACTTTATTGGTGAACTGGAGAGGTCACGACAAACGACAAAAGATCATTTGATCTCGATGATCCAGTCTCAAAAGGGTGAAGTAGTCACCTTGAGGGATCCATACTAGTTTAGGACGCGTGGATCCTATCCTGAAGGTCAGATCTCGTATTTTATACCCATGTCTGGGTCTCCCACCTCTCGCCAGCGTCATGCGCGACCATGAGTGGGGCATCCATGCGTAGCACTATCGAGGATTTCTGGCGGGGGCTTTCTCAGTACCTTCCCGAGAAGGTTAATATCGCCGGGTCACCGACTCAGCGCAAAAAATGCATCATCACAACTGGCTTTATGTATTTGATAACTCACCTCGTCATGGGTGTAATAGAGCTTGCTTCTCAGAGAAAATACGAGAAGGCACCTCATCTGGGATTTCAAGTTTTCGTTGAAACATCCTGTATTCAATATCGCAAGTCTCATAAATATCAATTTAGGCTCCAACCACCCGAGTTGACACCAATTAACCTGATGTTAACTCGAAACCAATTTACTTTGTCGACCTGTAAAATGATCTCCAGTTATATCCGTCACTCAAATTCACCTGGTGTGTTTATTTATTCGCGATTTTTTCATTTTTCTACTAAAAATGAGAGTTTTTGTTTGTCTCGTCGTGATAGCATCCACATTTTGTTATCTCAATGCTAAAATATGCCCTGGCATGGATATAAGAAACTTTCCTAGTGAACTGGAGAGGTTAACGGGTTGTGTTATCGTAAACGGAAGTCTTCATATCGTTCTGATGGATCACTACGAACCTGAGGACTATGTCGGTTACAGTTTTCCCGATTTGAAAGAGGTTTCTGAGCACCTGTTACTGTTCAGATTGAAAGGTTTGACTTCCGTGTCTTCGCTTTTTCCCAACTTGAAATATATAAGAGGAAGGACATTATTCGGAGAAGAGAGGTTCAGGAATGTTTTGGTACTATATGATCTGCCCAATTTGTTGGAGGTAAATGAAATAATTTTTCTTATTGAAGGAAATTTAAGTTCTCGATTATTTCAAAACATAAGTTTTCGAATAAAGATTTCTATGTGATAAATTCAGAAGTCTATCCAATTTTTACCTTGAATATAGTTTAAAAAGTTCTACAGACTTGATTAATGAATCATCTAGAGTAATCAACATCGAAAATATAAAATTAGTATCTTTTGGAAAAAAAAATGTACCCTAGCACTCCAGCAAATATATCTCTACCCCTACTCACCAAGTTACTTTGTAAAAATAAGATTATTGCAAGTGCTGCATTTATCATTTTGAAGCAAAAACTCAAAAATAAAAGGCGGAAGAGACGTTGGTGGGTTACAAATTTAATGCAAGAATGACACTGGATAATGTTGGTGAAACAATGACGGATATGTAAAAACAGGAAGAAAGTGGTCAATACCAATATTTTGTAGAATGGCGCCAGAGGATTTTGATCATTTTCTTTCTCTAATCGCCGACACAATTCGGAAATCAAAAACGAATTTTAGAGATTCGATTCCTGCATATGACAAACTACCTGATTTCGTACTTAATGTTTTTTGCCTTTCTCGTCGGTAAGATGCAAGAAGCGAGTCCATCTTTTTTTTTAATTCTTCAACATTATTACATTTTAGTAGTGTTGCGATTTCCTGCCAAGCATCTTGTTTGTAAGTTGTATTTTTATAGTGTTCATATGTCGGATCCCAGAAAAATCTGGCATTTTGGTAGCCTTCTATCATAAATAAACATTTTTCTTGAGACCAATCCATAATTTAATCGATACGGTACGTAAACAATCGCGAACACAAGAACACTTTGATTAAACCGCTCAGTGGAGCGAGCGTGTCCGAACACGCTAGAATGTTCTAAACAACTGCTCACGCGCTCTTGTGCCGTTTACATCGAGCGAGCGAGCATTCTTAGAATCTTTGCGAACGCATTAAGTACAACGAAAGAATGCTCTACGTCTGTTTACACTAGAAGAATTTGACGTAGTGGGGATAGAATGAGCATTCGCTCGTTTGGTGTAAATCCACCTTAAGGTTGTGTTAATCTCACGATAGATCACATGACGATTCTGCAATATCAGTTGGCGCACAGCATCAAAAGTTTCCGGGACAAAAACTGATTTTGGACAACCTTCACGAAATCCGTCTTGGAATGAACTTCGATCTCGGTTGAATTTGAATTTTTTGGGCGAGATGAATTTTTTTAAGTTACTGTAACAACACAAATAGCGCTCGTATGTCTAAGCCTTCTGACTACGATAGAGCTTTCAGTTGGCAGATTGCAACACTAGGGTTGTCGAATCCCGAAATATTGCCTTTAAAATTTCGGGATTCGACAACCCTAGTGTTGCAATCCTCGTATATGGTTCCGGATAATTACTAATATCGAATATGAAACTATCAACATGGTAAATGTGTCAACTATGATATGAATTTATTTCGAAAACGCAAAAGTGGCTTCATATCTCAATTCAATTACCAAAACTTGTCCTTGATATAATACTGATAACAGTAATTTGTATACAATTTCGGGTTTGGGTTGGAGTAATCGAATAAATTTATAATTATGAGTACTGTGTATCTATAGTTTATTTCGATTTAACCTATTCTCAAGGAGGTCGATACTTTACTTTATTGAATTACAACACTGCGAAAATTTACCAACTTATAGCGATAAATATTTGGAGATTATGTTAATGAATATTCAACACCGACTTGAAGCTTAAGTCTTTAAATATTAAAAGGAACCAATATTTTGTCTAATTATCAATAAAAAGAAAATAAGATGAAATATTTGTTTCTTTTAAACAAGTGTTTCGTTAAATTATTAATAAAATGAAAATTAGACTGAATACTTGTTTCTCTTAATATTTAAGATGGATTTTCACAAAAACAATCGGTTAAGTCTTTCGTAAGCCATGGGCGATGGCGGCTTTAAATAAGAAGAACTTAACCTTCACTCAATCTGCGAGGTGGGGGGGTCTTTAACTGATTTTTTTGCTTTGGATTGTTATTTCTATCTAATTTTTTCTACCTTTGAATTTATGCACCAATTATTACTTCACCTTTTTATTTTTATATACTGATACGTGAAAAAATGATCTATTGAAGAATAATCGGAAACTATTCTCTTATTCTTTCGTGATGCAATATGCAATATGTACTGGATAAATTTTGAGGGCAGCTTTGATCAAAAATGAATTTGAAGAAAAAATCCTATTCGAACTCTTGAATTCGATACTTGCCGGAAGAATTCATATAGGGCATAAAGAATTTTCCCTGGAGTTTCTTATTACCGTTGTTCCAACTAGCAAAGGGTTAATTAAGTTGAAGCTCGTTTCAGCCATAAATCGAACATAAAAAATGGGAGCTCAAGAATAGGGTTGTAGGATACTCCTTTAAGCGTGTTGAGAAGTGACGACGTAGGAAGACGATCTGCCTGAAGCTACAATCACCATGGTTTTGAGACCGCGGACCCCCAGGTGACGTTATTCTGTTAGAGTTTTGTTGACGTTAGCAATTTCCCAGGAAGCGAGAAGGGTTTGACTGCAATGGAGAAGAAGATTTATTATATAGAGATTTGGTCGGTTCAGGAATTTGTTAATATGGTTTCAGATCAACTATATTAGGTTCGGGAGACAGAAGATCATTATTATTTTGTCGACACATGGCTTTACTGACCTATATAGCTGTGTGTGTCGCATCTGGTCGAATTTTTTTTCTTTCAAACGAAGGGTTTATATTCTAGCAAAACATAATTTGTGATTGTTGTGACTGAACGATTTAGTTGTGTGTTAGAGCGTCAAAGATAGAGGTGAACAAAGAAAAAATTCGGTTCATTTTACAATTTTTCTTTGATAAACGGGAGACTGCAAATCAGGCGGTTGCAAATGTAGAAAATCGAAGTAGACCGCTGCTGCAGCATCGCTCAGGACCTGAAGGTGGTCCATGAAACAGTTCTAAACAATTTGCAGTACAACGCCAGGCTTAACACGTCGTCCAATATCATTTATTTTACGTTACGGTGCGTTACAGGAGGGTCAAAAATCTTCAGCGTTACGTAACACTTGAACGCTCCTTGGAGCATCAACGAATTATTGTAACTATGTTAAATAAATCCTCAAAATTGAAGTAAAAATAATAGATTTCTTTTTCCTCAACCTAATATTTTTCTGCGACATAATTTCAGATTATCGAATGATTTCTGTGTGGTAGTTATGGTAATATTTTTTTTCGAAAACTCGTTTCAACATGCATAATCGAGATGAAAACATAGGAAGGTCTAGTGGCACTGTACGAATAGTAAACAAGATAAAATAATTCGACCGGCGAGACCGTTGATTCTTTTCTATTTTTAGTCGATTGAAGGCTGGTTCGTCTGACTTCAGTGGCTAATTCTTTCCATGTAATCAGGAAACGATTTTTGTTTACGTTCCTAGACTACGAGTAAGTGAGATAAGCGTCTCGTTATGTAACTGTATCGAGATTGAGGTCACTGTCGACTGATTATAATTCAAAAAAACGCTAGTAACCTCGATCGTATACGCCTGATTTACTACTCATATTTGCTCTCACATAGCAAATTTTGCAAATATTTGAGCCAGATATGTAAAAGGAAATATCAGGTAGATTGATCAGCAACGAAGGTTCGCTGGATTAATTAAGGAAATAAATAAATTAAATTGAACAAGTCATTCCTTAAAAGTGCAAGTGAATTAATGAAAATCTGGAATTGAGTGTAATAGTCGTATACTATCGATTGAAGTTTCGTCGATAGTCACATCTTTTATACAAGAAACCACAGTTAAATGATCAATGAATGAGGAAATATTTTCATTCGTATTATAATATTAGGTCGGGGAAAAGAAATCCATTTATTTCGCTTTAATTTTCGGGCTTAATTTGACATAGTTACAATCATTCGTTAATGCTTAAATATACACACAATTTTTCAGCTACTTGTTGCCATTTAGAAGGTAATCTCAAACTCAGATTACCATTTTTCACTATATTCTCTTGAAGACAATTTTTGCACCACCGAAATCATTAGACATGGACAAAAATAAATGATAATCGCTTGGTGTCAGATCTGGATTAAAGGGGCGGATGTATAAGATCCTCCAAATCAAAGTTCCGATGCTTTTGCCGGTCATCAAAGGCGCGTACGGCCTGGTGTTGTGTTGATACATCTAACCTGATGAATTGCTGCTTTCAATCTGTCTAATTGCTGTCAGTAGAGAATTAAGCGTCTGGCCTTTGGGCAGGAGCTCGAAATAGTTGACCCCTTTCCAATCCCACTAAATACACAGCAATTTTCCGAGTCATCCGTCATTGTTTGGCCACTGTTTTTGCTGCTTCACCGGCCTTCGACCATGAGACAGTAACCAGACTCTTCAGAAATATATCGAATTTGTTCCATTTGGCCAAGGAATCGCAGATTCGTCGAATTTATTTTCTGACAACTCGTGTGGCCTCAAGCATCAAACTTTTTTTTGAAGCCGGCAATGCTGATGGTTTATAACTGTCCATCTCTGGCTCCTGAGCGATGCTGCGGCAGCTCTCTTAGCAGTTATTTGGATTATTTACCTATATTTGCAGCCACATTCTCCTCTTTATCAAAGCAAAATTGTTCACCTCCATCTTTGACGCTCTAACACAGTACTAAATCGTTGTGTCACATCAATGACAGAAATGTTTTGCTAGAAAATCAAATCTTTGACCAGGTGCGACAAATACAAACGGATATATAGGTCAGCAAAGCCATGCGTCGACAAAATAATAGATTTCTTTTCCCCTACATGATATCAAAGAAAAATTGAAAAACTGCAGAAAAATTAATTAAACAATAACATAACACGTGTCGTTTTCTTGATATTCTTCAAAGTGGAATACTTGCAACTGAAACAAATATCCAAGGTATTTCAAGTAAATAAAGATGTGAGTGTAGCTGAAAACATTCGGGTTGAAAGTGGTCTATAGTAGAATGAGGCAAATAAAGCTAACTCTCTTTTTCATTCATTGAAAGCAGAATAAATTCATGTGCAGCAGGAAAGATATCATTTTTGAAGTATGAACTCTTGTACAAAGTAATAAAATTTATGGCGTTTCATATTTACTGTCTGCTTTTCAGATATTCATCATAACTGAAAGCTTTGAGTATATCAACATTTGATTGACAGCTAACTCGTTTTTGTAAGAACTGTAATTTTAGTGCTCGGAAGTGTGGTGTTTCGCATACGCCATATATGTATGAAGCTGGGAGTTCATAAAGGCATTTGCATATGCAAAAGCTTCCAGAATGATCATAAAACATGTTTCATGATTGTACCCTCAGCATTTCCACTTTCATGATGATGGAGACCTGAATTATGGTTGTCTGAACTCCAAATACTGCAAAATCAACAGATATTGCGAATTTTTCTGTTAGAACAAAGATTCTTTTTTATATTTTTTTTCCATTTATGTTTCTTTGCATAAAATTTTTTTTTTCGTATCATATTGTTGCAGCTCCACAACTTCAGTTTTTCCGCCTTGAAACAATGCGTGAATTATTCATTTTCATGCAGAGAAGAGTGAATACAAGGGTTGCCTTTTATATTTCGGGATTGGACAACCCTAGTGTGGCTATCTGCCAACTGACAGCTCTATCGTAAAGCTTGACATTTTTCAGGTTATACGTAGTCAGACTTACGAGCACTATTTGTGTTGTTTACAGTAACTTAAAAGATTTTTCTCGCTCCAAAAATGGATTTAAATCGTGAACAGTGCATCGATGAACTCAATTCAATTTTTGGCTCCATCAAGGACCAGTGTTTATCGATGGTATGGCGAATTCAACCGAGGTCGTAGTTCACTCCAAGACGAATTTCGTGAAGGTCGTCCAAAATTAGTTTTTGTTCCGAAAACCATTGATCCTGAACGTCATGTGACCTATCGTGAGATCGAGACATCGTGGCATTAGTGGGACCAGCATACATTCAATATTGCATGAACATTTTACCGTCAAAAAATTTGTTCACGTTGGATCCCACACAATTTTTCAATCGCTCAAAAAAGGGCTCGTGTCGATTGGTCGCAGTGAATGCTCTGAAAAATACGATCGTGTTGCTTCGAAGCACGTCTATGACATCGTGACTGGTGATGAATCGTGGATTACGCGTATGAGCCTCAAAGTAAACAACTGTCGACTGTATGGATGATATGAGCCTAATTCAACAAAAGTTGCTCACGCACGAAGCACTTCCTAGCAAACGGTCGCCTGTTTTTTCGGAAAAACTGAGTGGTACATAACCATGAAAACTTGTCACCACTATTTCCGGACATTCAAGTGAAAATGTAGAAAATCATCTTCACCAATATCATACCTTTCGAATTTACTTCCAATCACTTCATACATTCTTCTGGAGACAACACAGAAAAATAAAGTTATTTTCAGACCTTTATGATATTTTTTCATCGAACTCAGTCAATCAGTATTTCTCATTTCACCAAGGAATAAAGAATTTCTTTCGATGCATTACAAATATATCGATAGTAGAATCGATAAAAATAAATTTCTGTTCGGATTCTTACTGATCTGAAAAGGAATTTCGAATAGGAATCATTCGTTGGATCACCGAAGCGTACGGCATGAGTCAATAATCCTTGCCACGCGGCAAACGAAGTCATAAAGTACCCAGAATTAATCTGACATACCGTTTTGGTCACGAATACGCTAATTTGAATGCTCTGTCGCCATATCAGGAGTAACAGTGACCTCAAATTAGATTTAAAAACCCATTTATATGTTGATATTCGACAACGTCTGGTTTCTGTTTCAAGAAATCTCTACATCCGTATTAAGTGTTGCGTCACACCTCCTATGAAAAATTTCACTGTTTGATTCGTTGAGTATTATCTGTGTTCAGGTAATTTTCGATACGAATTCTAGAATAATATGTATTTTAGACATCTTAGTTTTCGACTAGCATCCCATAGAATAAAGCTGATGATTATAATTCAGGTCGATTCTGATTGCATCTTGTTATGATATTGCTAAATCTACAACATTGTTTCAATAATAAATTATAAAAATGGAACTGACCAAACAAATATTTCGTTTCAACTTTTTCAACAAAATTGGTTATAACTTTTAACCATAGCAATAAAAAATCATCGAATATTTGACCAGACAACACAGTATTGAACTCATAGAAGGGTAGGATTTTACCCTTAGACTTTATAAGATAGACAAAGCATTCCTTTGTAAAATGTCGATTTGTTTTGGCTCCCTTATCGAAAATCTCTTGTGAAACCTCACCCGGCAACATCGCATAAATTTTTGATTTTAACAACATTCTCATACAGGGTTTTTCACGAGGAACCTCACCCATATTTATACGGGAAACTACTGAACGTATTTTCATGAAATTCAGTACTTGAGCATGAGCACCTCCGGTTTTTCCGGAAATGACGTCAACTTCCGTTTTTCAAATTACAACACCATTTTTTTATTGCAGAAATAGATTCCTTAGAAAATTTCAAGTTATTTCGATGTAACATTTTTCAGTTTTGGTTGGAAAATTCTCTCTGAGCGGGAAAATTCGAAAAAAAAATCGAAAATAGAGCTCCGCTGAAACAAGAATAACTTCGAGGTTTTTGGATGGAAAATTTTCATTTTTGGGATTTTTCAAGATGTAAGATTGATGTATCCACTTTGAAAATCGAAATCGCGATTCATGATACAGGGGTGAAAAAATCGCTTTCAAATTTAGGGATGACAAAATCGTGAAAATCAATTTTTTCAAATTAGAACCCCATTTTTTATGGCATATATTGAATCTACGTTAAAAAATAATGTGAGTGTATGCATCACACCCTTGCCCTAAAGTGGACATTTTCTGAGTTATTCATAAAAACTGTTTTTCGTCTTGAATTTTCAGCTATTTCTTTTCCCTTCACGCCAAAAAGATGAAATTTTCAGGAACTGTTATTTGAACCATGCTGTAGATTTTTCACCCCGTCTTGAAACCGACTTCAAGTTACTATTAGGAGAACCATGGCAAACTCTCGCAGTTATAACTAGAGAACATGCTCAAAGTTTTGACCGTTAATTTCTAGACATTTATTCATACGACTCAGGAATGCTTCGTGCGTTGCTTTTCTTATTTCATCAGGAGGAAGAGATCTGCAAAAGTGTTTAAAAACTAAATTGAGTTTCAAAACTATGAATCTAAAAATCTAAACAAACCTGAACGCATTTCTGACTCGTTCTATGCAGTCCTCTTTATCAGTCAGGGAGTTGAGTAGACAATATTTTTATCCTACCCCAAACATAATAGTCTAAAGGAGTTAAATCGGGAGAACGTGGTGGCCAAAGATGTGGACCATTGTTCGCCAACCATCGATCTTCAAATAGTCTGTATAGGATATTTGACACATTGAGTGAATTGTGTAGAGGCACGCCATATTGTTGATACCATAAGTCATTATGGTTCTGTAATAGCGGCTCAATTATTTGAGTCAATATGTCAGAATATCTATCTCCTAAGGGAGAACATTCTTTAAATAATGCAAACATCATAAATGTGAACATCGAGAATTGCATTATTTTTGATGGCGCAAAAACATTGAACTCCAGGTCTTTTGAAAGTTCCATTATCTGAAGTGGTGGTTGTTCTCTTCATCCCAATAATCACTGTTATGCCTATTGAAAGAACCATTCTTTGTGAATTTAGATTCATCTGTCCAAATCATACAGTCCAAAAAGTTTTCATTCTCTTGAAATCGAATCATCATAGCTTCTCAAAACTCTGTTCTCCTGGCGAAATCAGTTTCCTTCAAATGCTGTAACCTATTGAATTTATATGGGTGCATTTTATGTTTTTTTAATATTCTTCAAACACTCGATTGAGATAATCCCAGAGCAATCTCGGCATCTTTGAGAGAATTTTGAGGATTCTCACGAAAATATGCAAGAACTGTAATTTCGTTATTCTCATCTTCTACTACACTTTTTCTCTGTGTATAGTTTTCTCAACGAAAGATCCGACATTTCTCAAGTTTGTCATGGTTCTGTTAATGGTATCTCTCGTTGGTCTGGGTTGGTCAGAAACCTCTCAATGAACAGTTGAATCGTTCTATCTTCAACTTTATTACATTCTCCATGAAGTAGAATGAGATTTAAATAATCTTCATTGGTAAAATTAGGCATAGTGATCGGTTTTATAACTTAATACGAATTATCACCAAATTAATAGTAAACACAAAATGCTACTGAATAAAGAAGAATTTGGCAGATGTAATTAATGATATCTATCATTGAAGAAAAAGAATGTATAACATGGTGAGTTTTTGCATATGGTTCATAAGGAATTATTTATTTATCACTGGAGAGAAAACTGATGGCCGATTAGTTGAAATAAAGAGGTTTCCGATACAAATTGGAATCCAAATTCGCCATCTATTTAGGAACAACCTGTAACTTTTTCTCTTGCATATTAGGGTAGTAAAATCTAAAACATGGTTTAAGTAACAGTTCCTGAAAATTCCATCTTTTTGGCATGAAGAGAAAAGAAATATCTGAAAATTCAAGACGAAAAACAGTTTTTGTGAATAACTCAGAAAATATCCACTTTAGGGCAAGGGTGTGATGCATACACTCACATTATTTTTAACGTAAATTGAATATCTGCCATAAAAAAATGGAGTTCTAATTTTAAAAATTTATTTTTCCTGATTTTGTCATCCGTAACTTTGAAAGCGATTTTTTCATCCCCTGTAATTGAATCGCGATTTCAATTTTTAAAGTGGATACATTCATCTTGAAATATCCCAAAATGAAAATTTTCCATTCAAAAACCTCGAAGTTATTCTTGTTTCAGCGGAGTTCTATTTTCGATTTTTTTTTCGAAATTTCCCGCTCAGAAAATTTTCCAACCAAAACTGAAAAATGTTACATCAAAATAATAACCGGAAGTGCTCATGCCTTGAAAATATTTTAGATTTCATCAACATCGTGAAATACAAATAAGTGCTGAATTTCATGGAAATACGTTCAGTAGTTTCCCATATAAATATGGGTGAGGTTCCTCGTGAAAGACCCTGTATAGTCTAAGGTTCTAACATTACACCTACCTATGGAACGATAAATTCGGATTGAAATTCCTGTCTTTGCTATATTTTTCACACTTACGAACCATTTTTAGTTCAATGAAGAGTAATATACAAAAAAATATGAAAAAACTTATGCTAACTCACATATTTTCTTCAATTTGGGTGTTTATTTTCGATATAGAGGTGGCAACGTGTGTCTTCTAGAACACGTGACCTTCAAATTGTCAAACAGAGAATGGAGCCGCGTTGTCTTGACTTTCACCTGAATTTCTTTCCATCTGCAGTCTCTGACATAAAATAGAATCAACTAAAGTTTTTCTTTTTACTTCTTGCTAATATATCCGATAAGACAGTTTCAATTCAATATATAAAATTTTATACAATGTTTTGAATGCAAATTGGAAAAAGTTTTTATTCACAGTTAAAGGGGAATAGAGAAACCTACTACTTGCTCAGATTGGCAACATGAAAAATTTTACGACCTGAGTGGACCAGCTCAATACGTTACAATCGACCAGCTCTAAGTTTCAGATGCGACACTTTTCAATGTAAATAAAGGGCTCTATTCTTATATAGTCTAAGATTTGACCACAGAGTATAAAATAACAGAGGAGATCCTAAGGTGTAGAAGCGAGTTGCGAAACGGTTCATACGCATAGACTTATGAAAATTGTACTTTAGGTGACCCACACACGATTAATTTAGTTGACAACTATGTTGACAACATGCCATGTTGACGACCAAGTTTATCGTCATTCGCGTAAATCCACGATTCATTTCATGTCACGATGTCATAGACTTGCTTTGAACTATCGCGATTGGGACCATTAATTTCTTTCAACAAATCGACAGAAGCCTTTTTTTGAGCGATTGACAAATTGTATGGGATCCAACGCGAACAATTTTTGGACGGTCAAATGTTCATGAAATATTGAATGTATGCTGGCCTCACTAATACCCATTGTTGTTGAGTTTATCCAATTCGAAATTTGTATGAAATAATCACACGAAAATGTTCACGATGCAATTCCATTTATTGGGAGAGCTGAATCTTTTAAGTTACTGTAAACAACAGAAAGAGCACTCATATGTCAAAACGTTCTGACTACGTATAACCTCAAAAATGTCAAACTTTACGATAGAGCTGTCAGTTGTCAGATTGCAACAGTAGCGATCCCGAAATATAGAATTCAACCCTCGTAGTTGAAGTCGACTAGTGTGTAATTGAAATTCTAGATTAGTATAAAATTAGGATAAAACTAAGTCAGTCGATTGTCTGTGAGCCGCTTTATGAACATAGACTTATCATACCTCTCATATCGCTTCAAGAATCTGTAGTTGCAATTAACTCCGTGGTCAAAGACATGCCATGTTTAGATTCCTATTTTCAATAAAGCCAAATCTAGATAGCTTTTTCCTGAGATCCAGGTAAACCTAATAGGGTGTTCTTGACTCTCAACAAGAAGATAATATTTTATACTGATTTTCTAGGTTTCTGAATTATTCGGAGCAGCCTCACCCATCCACCAATTTAAAATTTCCTGCCTTAGTGTCACTCAGAATAAACCTCACTCTGGAATTCCTTGTGGGAACGCTGTGCCTTGAAATGCGATACGCGTGTTTGAATGACCTTGGAAATGATAGGGAGAGGCCAGGGAACTGGTTTCCCTCTCGAAGGGCTTCGGCTCCCCAGTCACCATAAAAGAAATTTATTAATGTATGGGATGGGTTTGTTGTACCGCTTTCAGCTTCCAGTTCAAGTCTAAAGAGGTCACGGTGTTAGGAATTGGCGATACTCGGATATTAGTCCGGATGAACCGTAGGTACGAACGGAAATGATGATATTAGGATATTTATATCGAGCTCAATACATGTCTACGAAAAGTAACAGTGAACCTTTTTTATACAAAATCTTATTAATTTATTTAATACAAGACAGTTATGATTGCTATTGTCAATCGCTCAAAAAAAGTCTCCTATCGATTTGTCGAAAGAAATTCTCCAAATATACGATAGCGGTGCTTCGAAGCACTTCTATGACATCGTGACAGGTGATGAATCGCCGATTTACTCGTATGAACCCGAAAGTAAACAGCAGTCGACTGTATGGGTGTTTCAAACTGAGCCTAATCCAGCGAAAGTTGCTCGCGCACGAAGCACTTAAAAGCAAATGGTTGGCTGTTTTTCGGAAAAACTGGACATGTCGCAATCGTACCACTAGAACAACGCGGAACGGTCAATTCTGAGTGGCACACAACCATTGTCTTCAAGAAATCAGGAAAAGCAACCGCCGAAGACGGATCACCCTTCACCACAATGCGAGCACTAACACATCTGCTCAAACAACTGCATTTTTGAGCACTCACTTGAAGAAGCCGTTGATGCGTTCAGAATGCATGTTTTGGAGAGACCTCAATCAGAGTGGCAAAAGTGCTTCTTCAATTAGTTCAAACGCATGCAAAAGTGTATAGATCTTAATGAGGAATATTTTGAAAAACATTGAAGTGATTTTCCATGATTAATATTTGTTTTATTATATAATCCGGAAATATGAAAGGCAACCTCGTATTCTAATGCTAGCAGGTGGTGGATAATTTGCGTTTCGAGTATGTTCGATAATTGACGAATATTGGCCACCCCTAGTTATTGATTGCATTTTAAGTTTTCAATTAGATTTAATCATAGGCTTTCATCAGCAAGGGATTTTTTTTTTCGTAGAGTATTTGATGGTGAGGTGTCTTTTGAATCTCCGTCTATTTTTGTTAATGTTTCACTGATGGATTTTTATATTCAATTTGAATCAATTTAACGATTGATTTTCAAATAAACCGACTGTTAGAGTTTAGCTTCATTGAACATCCCTTATATTCAGACAAGAATTGCTGGTTGCCGCCATTATCTCAAACGATCTGTCAACCATCTCCATGAATCGAAATATCTAGGTGTAGAAGTTGAACCTCTTCTATGGTTTTCAACAGCTGATTATGACGAAACATTATCTTTGTATTCTCATTCTGACTTGAGTCATCAAGAGCAAAGTTGCATAATATTGATATTAGAGTGTGTAGAGTGTAGAGTAATAGTATATAACATTACTAGCAGGTGTGAGGATTTTACTGGCGAATGGAGGAGTTACCTCTTTTTAGCCAGTAAAACCCGTTATCTTGCGTGTATTCTTTTATATTTTATTTGTTTCCTATTTGTGAAAAACTTAAATATATTCCAAAAAGTCTCAATAATTTATCGCAAATGTCGTAAGCTATGAAAGCGTTGCCATGCACATGTCTGTTTATTTTTCTCTACATTTATTTTGGCGAAAGCGAAAATGAATGTACCAAAAGAAATTATTGAGGCAGCTGGCAGTGTAGCTTCAAGTTTATTACCTGCAAAATCAACTTCAAGGTACGAGCGAGAATACGACTTCAAAAAGTGTCAAAATAAAAATAGTGTGATTGGGGTAACTGAAGATGTTTTGTTGGTCTACTTGAATCAACTATCAGCTAGATTCAGCCCTAATACTTTTGGGAAAATGGTCTATGCTGAAAAGCTGCTTGGAAATGAAAAATTTTAAGCATAGACTCTTGACGTCAAAAGAAACATTTTCTTCCTATAACATTTTTCCAAATTTGGCCCTGTTCAAAAGATATAGGGTGTTGAAATTTCGTAAAAAATTGCATTTTCACCTTTAATATTCAAACGACAACATCAATTGAAATGATCTCTTGAAGAAGGTTTTTGATAATACTCGTGCATATTTTGGCATCAATAGATTTATTCCACTTCTTGTGGGTTTCTCACTACTACTCTACAGATTGGTTAAATTGCATGAAAAACAAATATCGCTTGAACTAAAGGTCCGTATCTCGTACTTCCTGGAATCATTAGTCTTTTTGCATATAAAATCATTCCTCATCTTTTCTCCTAAATTGCACCATTCTTGGAGTATTTGAAGTTGAAAGGAATTGAAGCGATATAATTTTGTCCAAATTTTCTGATTTTCCCAAATCCAACTCTGTGCTGAAATGATTCAATAATCAGATTTGTTCAATGTTGCCATATTTTATGTCTTTATTAAATATTTCTACAAAAGGTTGGGGAAAACTCTCCAGTCTATGGTTCCACCACTAAACACTAGATGAAATTAACCACTGAACAATTTTTGTCTTACATTCACCACAAAATCTAAATTGCCATTTGCTGTATTCATTGTTAATGATGTCTAGCACCTTGTTTAATATTTAATCCAGAATAATATTCCATAATGAATAAAGAGAAAGTTTTCCATCACTCTTCGGTATATTTTGACCGTTGAAATAGGTAAAGTATTTTCTGTCAGGACCTGTTAAATTGAAGACTTATCTTTATGAAGAGCTGGTCTTTTATAGCTTCAGGCTTTCAGGGTTCATCAAATTATATCTATTCTAACATAGGAATGCTGCAAATTGAGATCATATGAGTTTTAAAAACTTCTGAACCCAGACTCCTAGATTTGTTTTATACCTTTATTATCTTTATTTCATACACGGATTCAACCTTGTTCACAAACTTAGGAGATAATAGAATTTGACTTAGTTTTAATATTTCTGAATGTTTGATATGATGCATGGTTAATTATAATTCAATCAATATTGAATCTGGAAGCTATAAGCTCATAAACAAGAAAGATTAGAATAGAATGCAATTTCTGACCATAATCATTTCATACTGAATTGAATAATTTAAAACTATCGATATAATCCCTAAAAAATTTTCCACTTTTTTTTTTTTTGAAGATACAAATAACTTTTGACAGTTTCAAACAGAATTAAAACAACAAGGAACCACAGAACACTTTTTATTTGGAACTACCCACCACAGAGACGTTATAATATTTTAATGTGATAATAATTCACTCTAATTATTCTGAGGAAAATTATAACTAAAGATCAATAATAGTTACAGATATTATCTTTCATTTAAAAAACATTGCAAATATTAATTTTTTTCTCTCCTGGGGTTCAGTAATAAATTAATATTCTATGGTAAGGTATTAAAATTTGACATAATCTATGAATAACCATTATTCGATATTTATGTTCTTGTTTAAGTAATTAAAACATACTCTGATTATAAAAATCAGTAATCAGTAATTATAGTCTAAACAGAATAGATTCATATTAATGATTAAAAAAATTTTTATTAAAGAATACCCAGTTGATTTTTCAAAATCAAATTTAGGTATTTCTTCAAGAAAGTATAATTGCACACCTAAATCTGGAAATACTTGTAATCTATTCAGGTAAAATGTTATTGGGATTCAGTACAGAAAATACCTGTTCCCTGCTCTCTGTCAAGAAGAAGAAACTTCAGAAATATCAGTGTTTGGAAAATCATAGATGATTTTTTCTGGCTTTGAGTGAAGAAAAAGCACAGTGATAACCTCTTGCCTTGGAAGTTTCATAGAAATGATGGTTATCATGATTTGGAAATTTTAAGAAGAAAATTACAAATGTATGATGATAACACCCAATAATTCTGAGGTTTTTTGGAATTTCTCACTATGAAGGCATGGTTTATAATCTTGAAGTAGAAAGAAAATATAGTAGAACAACAAAAATCTATGTTTATGGTGTTGAATTTTTTTACCAGAAAATAAGTATTTTGTATCTTCTTCCTTCTGGATATGGACCTCATCGGATGAAACATGAGTGAGTGAATCATTTTGTAGATAGAAAATAATATTTTTAAACAATTCAGATTCAATAGTGGATGCTGTGGAAGGTATTTTTCATTCAAACTAAACTGGACTACAGAGGGGTATTTGACCAATGTGAAAACTTAAAATGCTTATAACTTTTCAACGCAGCTGAATATAGAAAAACCGTAATGGAAAAAGTGTTTCTTTTGATCTCAAGAACCTATGGTTAAAATTAACGCAGTGGTCAAAGACTCACCCTGTATAACATTCAGTTGTCATTTGCAGATTTCAAAAGGTAATAGCATTTCTGACACGAAAAACTAAGCGTTATACGCCAAAAAGGGCCAAAGTATCAAGTAAAGAAGAGGCTGAACAATGTCTCTTACATGCTCCTGATGACCAGTGGTTGCTGGCGAAAATTGTAACAATATTTGGGATTTTCGATGTTGTCGATGTGACCAAATTCTCTACTTAAACATAAATGATGTAGGAGATATGGGAAAATACGTCATTGTGACATTGCGGCAAACAAAAAAATTTAACAACAAGAAGATTCACCAAAACCAATGATGGCTGTAGCTTCAAGCCCTGCATGTTATACAGAATATGTAAATCTTCGGCCTCCTGGAACAGAAAGCCTAAGATTTTTTTGACATACCGACATGGATAGTATATTTCCCCTAATGCTGACCAGCACACTATAGGTGGTGTCCCAAAGCAAATAGCGAAATATTTAGGTTTAAAAGACCCAGAGTTATACACCGGCCACTCTTTTCGCAGAACTGGAGCCACTATAGTTGTGGATTCGGGTGGAGATATTTTAGCACTAAAGGTGTGTCCAAACACAGCGCGCAAAGTGCGAGGCAGCTGCGCGCTGCATTCGCAAATTTGCCGCGGCAGTACTGAACGGCACGTCGGAGACACGCCGCGCTCTTTATTTCGTATTGAAGACACAATGAAAGCGGCCGCTTGTGTTATAACTCTGCTTATTATTCGTAAATTACGTACGAGGAAGAGAACAAAGTGCATTAAAACAAAGAAATGTTGGATGCGACCACTCTATCAACAGAGGATACAGAATCTGGAAGTGACTAATTACGAAATCAACTACCATACGACACATTTTTTAAGATTAACAGCCTTTGGTTGTACGAATGTTTTGCATTTTCGTACCATATATTTTCTCTTATATTATTATTGTGTTATTCTTTGCACCTAGTATCCCTTAATGCATCATGGGAGCCATATATTTCAATTAACCGAACAGCAAATTCGTTATCAATGTTACTTGATAAAATACGTCCACACACAATTACCGACGAACGAACAATAAAAACATTCGCGCGCGGATAGTAACAGACACTGCCGCGCGCATGTCGTTCAATCACAGCGCGGTGTGCCGCGCTCGAATGCCGCGCTGTGATTGGACACACCTCAAAGCGAGCAGGAAGGTGGAAGAGCCTCGAAATTGCGATGAGTTATGTCGATGATTCGGTCAACAAAAAAATCGAAATGTCTTGCCAATTATTTGGTAGTAAGGAGAGTATAAATGTTCTGCAGTCCTCGAGTTCAGCAGTTTCTGAGTCAACAGATGGTTCTTCATCATCAGTATCAACTCTCTCATCATCAAGAATCTGTGATACTGGAAATAACAATTGTACCATGATTTTCAACATATATGACGATAAAACAAAATTTTCTAATGTAAATAATACTACTAACTTGTAAAAATTTGAAAGTTAACTGTCATTTTTACAAGTTAGTGACTTGATAAAATATACTTTCTTGATTAATATTGTGTTTTTGAAACTGACGTTTACAAATAAGAAACGAATAAAGGTTCAAATTAGACGATTGAAACCTATTCGTGTTTTACTATCCCTTGTCCAGTTCAATTAACGAAATAATCTTACAACAATCCAATACCAACATTTTATGAGAATTCTTTCACAATGAAGTTTGGAAACTGTCGTCATTGGAGATAGAGTATTCCAATTGAATCGTGAGCTTAAATACTATGATCACTTTTTGTCGACGAATACATATAGCCTTCAGTCAATAATTCATCCATGATTCATAGAACAGCGGGCTGAATTATTAATAGTGTGATTAAAATCTAATTTTCTTTCACTTGAAAAATTATTGTATCTATTTATTCGACATCGCATAATTGATCAGTGGTTTCCCCGGAATAAAACAAATGAATTTAAAACGACGACGCGTACGCAACATGCCACAAAATTCATCAGCCACAAAGTTGCATTCATGTATGTATCTGATTAAAATGTTTGTAATTTCATCTCCATATAAACAGTGTGTTTAATCATATCATTTTCACCTGCCTCGACCATTCCTGCATTCTTAATGAAGTTTCGATCAGTTTGTAATTCAATTAGTTTAGAAATCGCTCCGAGAAATGGTATGCATCTGCATTTCACATCAATTCGAGGATGCGGTTAATTCAGATTCGTGTTGCAACATGCTCAGGTAGGATTAGTTTGACCGTATTGTCGTCGTTCCAGATTTGTGTTTACAAATCGCGAGGTTCAACTCAATTGAAAACTAATTAGATGAACTTATCAGATTGATTACCGTCCATTGCTCTGTTTATATTATGTAATATTGGAAAAAAAGACTCAGGGACTTGTCTTCCTGTTCGATGATTCTTCGTTTAATTAAATCGATGATAATGGTTCAATTGATGAACCTTCTAGTTAATCTTTGCATGAAACATCTTTCAATTAGGAAAAATTAATCACAGCCTCACCCATTTCTTACTTGTTTCAACATCTATCGAACTTGTACTACATAACTGACTATTTTTAGTTTGATGTTATATTGGTAACGGTTACGTGCAGTATAACTTCTTCATTAAACTTTGAAATCAATCAGTTATTCGCCAAACATTTCTGTTACTCATCGAAATCTCCGATATACTTAATAATTATTTATTATACAAGGGAAAAAGTATTAGATTTTAGCTAGACATCTGAAATCTAATATTTTTCCCGTGTATAATACACTATTTTTTTTCTGTGACAGGAAAAAAACGATTTAATAGTGAAAGAACATATTATTACAATATATTAAAGTCAGAATGTTATCAATAATAAATTTGAATTTTTAAACTAGTAAGCTATTAGACCTGCGTTGCTAAGGAAAACTTGCACTATGCACATTTAATAATTGTACTTCTGATATGAAGATCCATAATCTGCAATCTTATCAATTCTTACATGATGTTTACTGTGGACATTCAACACCAAAAAGCTGTAATAAATCCCAACTAATTCTATTCCATTCTCTTCGAAAAATCTGGCTGCTACAAACCAAACCATTTCATCTCGAGGATCCAGTCTCAAAGGACCAAACTAGTCACCTTGAGGGATCCAGACCAGTTTGGACTTGAACTTCAAGTAGCGTGGATCCAGTTCTGGAGACCGAATCGTTTGGGTGGAACCAGTAGCGAATGCTGCAAGAACTAGCATTTTATAGCCCTCTCTGGCTCTCCCACCTCTTCTCATCGTCATACGCGATCAAGGGTGGGGCATCGACACGTAGCACTGGCGACGGTTGCTGGCGAGTACCTTTCCGAGAAAAAATTGCCCAGTCACCAACTCAGCACCATGTAAAAATGCTCATTACTCATCTCAATCTTCAAAATCGCAATTATTCCTCATTATTCGTTTTTTGTACAAATAAGCATCCAAACATCACATTATCATATGTTTTCGAAGAACTATGTTTTCAAGCTTCAGTATCATTAAAATTCAATATTCTTCTCGTTTGTGGGGAGCACAAATATGAAATGGCTGCCAAACAAAGGATGCAACGTTCGCCATTACGCTTCTTAAATGATTACGGCTTATATAAATCTTAAATAAATGATAAACAATTTCAAAACTATTGTTAAGCTTGCCAGCATTCGATTAAATAGCGAATAGTCGCTTTGAGAATCGATTGAGGAACTTGCTTTGAAATCTATGTTTGAACCGTAGTAATCCTGTTCTGTGAAGAAACAGTCACAAACAAGGTCATCACTTACTTACAGTCTCTTTGATTAAAAAAAAAAAAGAAAGTTTCATAACAAATGTTTCAGATACCCAAAGTGAGTGTTATACGTGATAATAGACATCAGTGTTATCAAATACCTATTTTTTCAGTGATTTCATTCTCTCATAAGTTTTTGTAACAATAATAATCGTTATAATTCAATTCTTTCGAGTTTAAATTTTGGATGGAATAAATTTTTAGTGAAAGTGTAGCTTTAAGACCTTCGTTGATAGATGTTTCAGCTGGTTGGCAAGTTGATGAAACAAAACCACTTCTCAAAACAAGGCTTACTAGTTTCGATTTTTAATTTAAAATCATCTTCAGGGTTCTTCAATAAAAAAAATCATGATTTTATATGTTTTGTGATGTTTATATATTTTCAGTACATACCCTGTCATCCCAGACAAACCGCCATTGGTTTCAATCTTGTTCAAGATCCGGAAGAAATCTGTAATTTCGTTAGACTCATGAAAATTTATCAGTAGCAAGAAGATCACCTCAACTTTTTTCAATGACTTCAAAATATCCTTTCTAATGAGGCAATCTCAGAAGAACTTTTATTACTCGAGCGTCCCTCAATCGTGTGCTCGAAATTAAACTATACACGTTCTTGGTTTGTCCATCGGATAACTTCATGTCCCATATTCTCACGGAATAATGCATCGTAAACTTCAAAGTGGTTTGCAATTTCAGCTAATGCTGCATCCAGATGGATGCACCAGCAAGTTATGACGTTCAGTTCGATAATTTGTTGAAAATAGTTGTTTGACACTTGAATTAGTAGTGAAAAAAAAATTATAATGATGTGACTGTAAATTGAGTTTGATTTTTCTATTCTTTCTAATGCGTGTTTATATTATCCTTGCTAATTCGTAATTCTAGAAAATTCTGATGTCATATTCCTCTATTTCATCGATTTTGCCTATAATGAACTTGACCAAGAAATTTCCCACACTATGTAAGGCTCAATTTGCAATTGTTAAATTTTGAAACTAAAAAAGTAGTGTATAATGGGGGAATGTAGGAAAAATGAAATAAGTAGTTGTTGTTACATGAAATGCTCGAGGTGATGGGACAATCTAGAACTCCTCCAAGTGACACTAGGGCTTGAGTTTCCTTTGTTATTTATATAATTGAAACAAACACCCTCATCTGTAAACGAAAGGGTTTCACGCAGCTGTAAGCAGGTGTTTCCATGTTCCTTCAATTTCGCTCTAATTTCAGATTTTTTTCGTGATTATTCGATTACCTTATACCTGGCTACTTTCATTGTTTATTCAACCAGAAATGATTGACTCCAATTAAAAATTACAAACAGAGAATATTTTCAATATTATCATAATCACAGAATAGGGATCAAGCAGTGGTCTCACTCCGTGGATTTTGAACTGAAATCGCTTACACCAAAACGACGACAGTAAGCGTAAACCTCTTGAAATTCCATTGGTTCCTGATATCTCAACTAATCGTAAAGAAATGACGACAATAGGCGTAAACCTCCTGAAATTCCATTGGTTCCTGATATCTCAACTAATCTCAACTAATGGAATGAAGCACTACTCAAATAACGAAGCTTTTAATAAACAACATTTTCTACAATACTATATGTATCACTCACCTGTCGGTGTCTAATGGTATTGAGAAAAAAGAAAGTTTGGGATTATTGAAACTATTGTTTTTGCAGTTGTATACGCTACAATTGTTAATCATTTTGGAATTAATTTGAAAATAACACAAAATTGAAACAGAATACTTACTGGAATGAAAATAAATTATTAAATAAATGAGCTTTGCTTGTTCATGGTAGATTTTGACTCAAAGAAATTCCAGTGAATTATAGGTTAGGTTGTATTATTTTCTTCAACTCCTTCTTTGAATTTTAAATAGATCTATAAAAAATTATATTATTCTAAATATTAAACGAATTAATTATACAAAGGAATTATTTGAAATGTCAAAAATATTAATTGTCACCAAACCCACTCGGCTCCAGAGAGTGCACAAAGTACCTCCTCGGCTAGCTCTAGAGCTGAGACTACTTATAAAGGGCGCCACTCTCATTTATGATAATACAAAGAAAAAAAAGAGAAAGTACACTAAAGATCTCAGGGTCGCAAAAGAGAGAAAATAACGAACGCACTCTCAGGATGCCAAACGAGCCCGATCACACAAGCGGGAGGTAGTGGCTGGTAGAAAGAATATAGAGCAATTATTTAATAATATAATGAGCCCAAATGAAATACACAAGGTCCCTCAAACTAGGATATATCTTACAGAAGGTAGATCACTAACTAGTTCTTACTTCACAACCCGAATATTCGATATAATGCTTTATCTCTTACTCAAGGATCAGTTTTAGCTCCTTTACTTTTCAATTTATATCTAAGTGATTTGCCCACTACATCATCTCAAAAATTTGTTTATGCTGACGACATTGCTATTGCTTACCAACATTCGGATTTCCATACTCTGGAAAACATACTGTCATCTGATTTGGAAATTTTAAAGAATTATTTTATTGAGTGGCGATTATGTCCAAATCCCAACAAAACAGAGGTATCTTGTTTCCATCTGAATAACCATGAAAAATATAGAAAATTAGCTGTAACTTTCAATGATTCTCCTATCGAACATAATTTCTATCCAAAATACTTAGGAGTTAAATTAGATTCATCTCTCAATTACAAGGCTCATTTAAATGATCTGAGCCTAAAACTGAAAACTAGGAATAATATTGTTCAGAAATTAGCTGGATCCTCTTGGGGTGCTGATGCTTCCACTCTTCGTACAGCATCTCTAGCCCTAGTCTTTTCTGCAGCTGAGTATTGTTGCTCTGTTTGGTTTAATAGTGCACATACACAAAAAATAGATGCACAATTGAATACATCCATGAGAATAATTACTGGCACCATAAGATCTACACCGGTTCATTGGTTACCAGTATTGTCTAATATTGTCCCTCCCCATATTCGCAGACAGACTGCAGCTCTGAATTCTTGGAATAAATATCATTCTTTTCCCAATTTATTCCCAATTATTTCATATTTTCCACAAAATAGAATTCCCAGATTGAAGTCACGTAAACCATTATGGCATAATACGTTCTTCAATATGAACATAAGTGATAAAGAATTATGGAAGACTGAGTGGAACTCTTACGAAATGTTCAATAAATATCTCGTTTCTGATCCTTCTGAAAAAGTTCCTGGTTTTGATCTTCCAAGAAAAATTTGGACAGTTCTTAATCGTTTGAGAACAGGTCATGGTCGTACCAATGGCATGCTATTTAAATATCTCTTACTAAACAAACAGAAGAAAGAAGTAATATCACCCACAAGGTATATACTTTTAGAGCCCCCGTCGATGGTAATCGTTACAAATAGCTCTTTACTTACAAATATCTATATAAGCGACCTTTTCGATAGGTCGTATTTTATGTACTAAACAGTATTCACTGAATTGGGCCTCTTTGAGACTAATCAATCTTAACTAAATTCTACAGACTAACCTTCTATAACAGTCTAGGTCGTGGCTTGACTGAAGTACAAAAGGATATAGTTTCTCAACCCATAATTATTCTCACAGTCTCGTAGATGGAAACTGGGCTCAAATATATTCCTGGGCCAACGTAGTACAATTTCTCACAGTAATGCGCCCTGGGTAGACAACAGGTGTGGTATCTTAGATGGCGAAATCTGGTGAAGGTCCCCAAAGACAGCTCCCACGGCAGCTCGACGGTAATTCAAAGACCGCCTAGATAAACAGCTCGAAGACTTCAAAGACAGTTCAGAATCTGCGGTACCTCGCAACGGTACAATAATAATTCCCAATTCGAAGAAGAATGATGCTAAAATACGAACAAAATCTAAAATACCTCGTGACAAACATAGGTTAACTCACCAATTCCACGTCGTTTTTCCAAACACTCCGCTAAAGCGCAAAAATCTCACCAACGAACAAACCAAACCAACATGATAAGATTTCTCTCAGGGCTTCAGTTAAAATCCTGTTCAGATCCGCAAAATTGCGATTAATTACTCCAGGACATTTCAACCAAATATGCCGGAAAAACGATGTCATTGACAACCTACGTCACATGATGACAGACTAAGACCACCGACAACGGCGTCCATCGAAACGTACGAGATAAGCTGGCAAACTACCGCGACTAACGCCACCAGTTCGGTTTGCAGGTACTAACTGGAGCGGGAATTTTGAAACCGTGACATAATAATGACATTATTCCAGACATCTTAGAATTATTGATGAAAACAATGAACAAGGACCAAAATATGGGGTTAGAATCCCTGCGAGATGCGCGAGTCAGACTTGGTGTAAAAAAATCCACGGAATGCGACTACTGGTTGGTATCTATACTGTGTCATAATATCGAATACATCAAAAGAACAAAAAAAAAAAATTATTTAAGTCTTTTTTTAGCTTTGATCTCTTCACGTATTCATATTCAATTGAAAATGATTCATATATATAACATGCAAATATTCTTTTCTGTGTTGGATTTGGTGAAATTATAGTACATATGCTGGTTTTTTCTTTTCGATGTAACACTCGGTATTTTTTAGTCAAGAATTTTTCAAATTATTTTCAATTGGATATGAATACCTGAGGAGACTAAAGCTAAAAAGAGTAAAAGTTGAAACTCTTGTGTTATTCTATTTTATTGCTCAAAAATTTGTTTGTTTGATATTATAATAAAAATGTAAATATTATCTATTTCAATCATAATGGAACTGTGTTTTCTGGAATAAAAAATGTACATATCGAAGATACTTCAGTTGAAATTGTAGGAGTATTATAGTCATTTTTAGATTTTTATTAATTCATTGGCACTTTTCTTGAGAAACTTTCCACCACCTGTTTACAGTATATCTTGCTCTACATATAATAACAGTTCTAGTTAATTTCACCTTGTAAAAAATGTTTCAATGAATTCGTAGATAGCACACAACTGTTGTAAATATTCTCAGCTTTGTAAAAATTGTAGTTGTAGCCTAATATATTTTGTTCATAATTATACCAAAGAGGCTGTGCTCGCCTTTTATATTTCACCACTAGACTTTATGCAAAATTTAAATTTCATTTCATTAAAATGAGCAAAAAATTTTAAAATTCTTCATAACATTATTCATTGAATCATTACTTTCTATTATCAGTAATCATTACATGAGAAAACGCTACGTGGCCAAGTGTACTTCTGAATTCAAATGAGATTTCTCTGACCATGCGTTATGACATGAACGCCAAGCATAAGGCCTGAGTAATTCTTACTTGGGAAGCTCTGAGCACTCATCTCAAGTATGGACTATCAATACAACCCTTAATGTTGCCAGAGTCCTCCCACACTAAGATTGGAACGAATATTTGTAGGACATTAAGCAACTTCGATCAGCAACTCAACCTCGATGAAAGGAAAATGGATTTTGTGAAACAGGATTACAAAAGAACAATTTATGTACCCAAGTGAAAAAATTCTACGTCTCATTTTACTTTCAGTGAAAGACAATATCTAGCATTAGTCTTTCTTTCACTATATGTAAAAAGGAAAGCCGATCTTCACCCTAGCAATATGAATCCATCGAAATATGCACTCCATTTGGTAGCACAAAAGAAAGACTTGTACTGTCTAATAACCCCCACGTTTTCATAATAATACATGATAGCTCAGCAGCATAGATGCCATATTCTCTTATAATAAATCACTCAAACGCGTCAGTAGCAAAACCGAGGGTGAAAATTGATATCTCATTCAAGAAATTGATACACACGTGTCTTCATGGTATATTAACAGCGGGAGTTCCTTCAGTGATTGTGGAACAGGTAAAGGATTGAATGGAATACAGCATCTGTTTTCTTGTGTGGCAGCGCTGTTACGTGTTTATGACAGAATTAGGTTATTAGATTAATTGTTTATTCATACAGGGTGAGTCTGTGACTACTTCAATTATTTCAAACATAGATTATTGAGACCAGAAATAATACTTTCTATACAATTTTTTGAAAAAAAGATGCCAGGTGTTGAAATTTCATTGAAGAAATTGTTTTTTGCTTACATCTTCTTAGGATATTATCCAAATGAAAGTAAATTTTGGAAGGGGTTTCAAACCAAACACATCTCAGATTGAACACACTTGCTCTATCCTCTAAGGTCTTCTAGTTACATCACCAACTCGTAAAACTATGAGAACTTACTGTAAAATGACATTTCTGTTTGCCTGACCATTTCAGAACATCATTCCACATTTATCTTCCTGAAATGCGCTGTTTCTAAAATATTCAATATTGAATGATTTGAAATCTGGAGAAAAAATGAGAAGAACGTTCTTTTCCTGGATCCGACCCTGACTGGAAAGAAATCACTGAGCCGAAAGGATTCCACGATGCCACAGTTTTCAATTTGGAAATCATCATCATCATTTGAAATTTTTGTTATTGAATATTGTGAAAAATTTCAACTTTTCGGTGGATCGATGGAAATACAGGAGACCTACTTGAAAAGTTTCTTGTTGATAGTGGATTACTCGTAATTATTTTTTTTTTAATTCGATAGCAGAACATATACTTTGAGTATTTGATCATGTTATTAAGAATTTTCATTCTTGGAAATTCAAGTAAATCGTAGCGTTGGTTGTGAGGTTACTGTTTCGCAATATAACAAGAAAACTACTACTAGGATGCGAACTTTGATCTACGAAGTGGCAGAATCAATTCTCAAAATGAATCATAACTTACTATTTGCTATGCTATTTGATCAGTTATATTTCTTCAATATGCTTCATCTTAAATTCTTTTTTTTTCTGATCGAACCATTATTGACCTATATCGCCTTAGTTACACACTCATATTTCCCAAGGGAAAAATGAAACCTCAAATCATATTTCTTTCAAAACATCAAATCATATTTTATTTCTTTATTTAGTAACAAAATGGAAACTGCAATTGTTGAAATTTCTACTAAAAGTATTTCCACCAGATACAAAGGAAGGAGAAATATCTTGTTCAAAATTATTCGTCGACTAAATTTCTTGAGTACATTCCGTGCAGCAGCAGTCCCGGACGATTCTCCCAAAACGGTCTTCAAAGATTGTGATGCTGCAGATGGCTCTCCCTCCACACCTGCTATCATCTTCACTACCTTATTTTTGTGCCACATACTGTCAGCCAGATAGCCTTCTGCAACATACGTTCTTTTCCAACCACTATGTCTCTGGAGTGTTGTCATTGAGGCTCCCGCATCGGCAACCAATGTCGTCTTCCACAATGACCTGTATACGTTTTCGGATTATCTAAACCCAATATAAGCAATTTTTATTAGCCAATATATCCTTCTGATGGAATTACTGAAACTACAACAAATTTAACAAGGAAAAAATACCAAATAAGACTTATATATCTATACATATAAAAAAATGATAATAAAAGATAATATTTTGTGAGTAACTAGGGATGAAGAAAATGACCAGAAATGATTAAAATGAAAAATATTAATATTAACAGCTAGTAAAAGGAAGAAAATTAAGTCAGAGACAGAATGGGAATGTTTTAATTTGAGAGTCTTTCACTCAATGACGAATTTTTTTCCAGAGTTTCAAATTAAATCTATTTTTCCATTCTTCAAGATTATTTATATTGATGAAAATTTGAAAAAAACACAAATAGGCAATGAAAGAACTCCTTAATCTCTTAATCTTAGGAACGACAATGACAAATTTCATGATGGTTTTAACAAACATAATTTTGAATTTGTATATTTCAGTTTATTCCAATTAAAAAAAAAACAAAGAGTTATTTGGTCCCTTCTACTGGTTCTCCTATCAATTTAATGATCTTCCTTAAAGTTTCTCCTTATTGCTACAATATTGTTCATTCTCAACATCAGAACACCCAAACTATCGATTCGATGCTTTGAAGATACTCATTATTGCACACATAACATAGATTTGATAATTAATCTTTTCATAGTTTCAGTAACAGTATTCTTTATGGATTTTTATTGATTTCTTGTAATTTTCAAATCATTCCAATATAGATTGCTTCACACAAATGACATTTTCTCTTTGAACCTTTTATTTTTTCCCCTATAGAGTTATTCTGAAATCTGAAATAGAATTGAATATTATCTTTATAACAAATTCAATTTTCTGTGTTACTTCAATCTACTTTCAGTTGATGAATGGTTAAGTTTCTCTCTGCATTCAATGTTTGCAGCTACTGAAAAAAATTTTGATAAGTGCAGCTAACAAAATACACAAGGAATCAACTTTTTACCAAGGTGATTTATAGAAATGAAATTTTTCTCCATTGAATGTACAGTTTCTGCTTCCAATTTTATTTTTGAGTGTTCCTGAAATTTAAATTGTGATCAAATACCTACAGTCTTCAAAGTTAAAATTCAAGAGTTCATTGGATTTATAAGTTTCATTTCAACGCACCTTCAGTTAACAGACTAGTTGTATTACTGATCTGTAATTTACAATTTCCACATAATTTTCAGCAACATTATTCAGAAGCACCTGATTATATTAGATCCTGAGTATTTCCTTCTTTCAAGAACTGTATTTCATAATTGCTCTGTTTTTTATTATGTCAAAAAAAACTCTACATTCTGCTTATTTGATATCAGAGGTATTGTGGACCCGTTTTCAATGAGTTCTTTCAATTCAAACGACACAACTATTATACCACATTCTTTTTCTTTCGAACCTGTGAATTTGAAAAGAGCGTATTATTTTTAATTTTATCTTAAATTGCCTTACTTCCTACCTACAGTTAAACTTCCATTCCATTAAATCGAATTCGTGTTGCTACTTATAAAGTTTGGATTATTAATTACCTATTCATCTCGGTGAAACATTCAATAGAATAGAATAGTAATTTATTTTCTACATCATTACATATGAAAAGAAAACAGGTCAATCACAATCTCAATTACCTATTACACACATAATTATAATTGAGAGCGACAGGCTGTCTCAAATTCTTCAATACTGTAGGGCTCAATTTTCAAAATTATTCTTTGAATTTCTCGCTTGAAGGCTTTACAATCAATTAAAACCTGAAAATGTTTTGGGAGCATGTTGCATATTTTGATAGCCATATAGGTACAATTTTTTTCAAATAAACTTAATTTATGCACAGGATAGAAATAGCGAGATGTCTGCCTTGTATTATTGTTATTCTGATAATCAATGAAGTAAGATTTATGCTTTTGCAAGAACAATAGGATTTTATAAATATACAATCCGCAAACAGTCAAAATATTTTTCTGTCTAAAAACTCCCCTACAAGACTGTCTATAACCCAATCTGAAAATAACCCTTATTGCCCATTTCTGTATGATAAATACCCGGTGTGCAGTCGGACATCCTCCCCAAAAAATTATTCCATAACTAAAAAGTGACTGAAAACTAAGAGTAGTAAACGGTCTTACGAATTTCCTGACCAACATTTTCCCTCAATATCCTTGAACAAAAAACTACAGAACATAACCTTCCTGTAACATAATTTATATGCTCTTTCCACTTCATGAAACAATCTTAAGAGCATGCATATGTCGGACTGAAGGTTGCTCACCTTAGAAGAAAGGTTAATTAAATTTTTGTCATCAGCATAATCCAATGGTACCACTCTAATATCATTTCAAATTGGCACTGGATCATTAATGTAGGCAATGAAGAGAAGAGGGCCCAGTATGCTGCCCTGTATAATACCTACTTTTATCACTTTTTCATCCGACATATACTCCACGTTATTTACCTGTATTAGAACTCTCTGCTTCCTGTCTTGAAGATAACTTTTAAATAGATTTAGTTGACAACCTCTAATACCAAGATTTTCAAGCCTTCTCAGTAGTAATTCGTGTACCACACAGTCGAAAGCCTTAGAAAGATCTAAGAATATTTCCGTGGGGATATCGCCCTGGTCCAAGGCCTTGAGTACTGTCTGTGTGAGCTCGAAAATTGCCGTTTCCGTGTTTCGACCCGATAGGAATCCGTGTTGACTTGGATTCAACAGTTGGAATTTGCTGAGATAGTTCAGAAGACAATTTGCCAGAATTTTTTCAAAAATTTTGGAAAAAGATGTGAGCAGACTGATTGGCCTATAATTATTCAAATTCTCGGGATCATCTTTTTTATGCAAAGGTTTGACTACTGCAATTTTTAACTCATCTGGAAATATTCCAGTTTTGAATGATTTGTTTAAGATGATACATAATGGTCTGACGATATTGTGTAAAGAACCCTTTATAACTGACATTGGAATCTGATCATGACCAAATGATGACCTTTTTTTCATTTTTCTAACCACGGCAACAACCTCAGCGTCCTCTATTTCAAACATAAAAAATGACTTATGAAAGCCTTGTGTCTCGAAGTGATTACTGTTATCTTGAAAATTCTTAGTTAAATCTGTTGCAATCTCTATAAAATGACTATTGAAATCATCGGCCAACTTAGTTGGCTCGCACTTTCTGGATATATTCATTTTATTTTTCTTTTTTTTTCCAGTTATACTATTGACTATTTCCCAAACTGTTCTTGACTTATTGGAAGAATTAATTATTTTATTGTTATAGAATTTCTGTTTATGTCGAATAATAGCTTCATCATATTGTTGTTTAATTTTTTTGTAAAGATTTGAAAACTCGGTTTTCACACTGAAACGATATGGACTCTATCAAGTAATGATTTAATGATGTTATTTGATGTTATATTTAATATTCAATAGTCTTTCGGATCTACTAAGATCAGTTTTTCAACTTCCAAATAATTCAAAGTACTTGGTATTGTTTAGTATTTTCATGTTTATACACATCTAACCCTACTTGCTCTAATAACCAGAATCGTAACCCTGCTCGAGAGCATGGTTACGATTTTGGTTATTCGTGACATTTCTCGAGAAATTGAGGTTAACTCATGACGTCACGAATCTATAACCCAAGCCGCTTGAATGCAAAAGGTAGCTACCACAAAAGACCAAAGACAATCGGTAACTCTAGATTATTCTCTTGAAATACGTTAGTGATAGCTATATTCAATGACAATTTAGATTGTATTGACAGCAAAAACTCATTGCTCGCAGCAAAACGATCATATTCAAATTACCTCATAAAACTCGTGGAGTTCGAAAGTCGAAGGATTCCATGCCAATTTCATATAGGCATAATTTGAACGTATTGAATCCTCATACGTATCATAGTTTTTACGCACGATTTCATTAATAGCTTGATAACTAGGCGCCATATTGATAACGTAAAAGCTATCATTTGACGAGATTCAGATGGAAGCAGCTATAAACAAATATAAGCGCGAATTATGAAGCATTGTGAAAGAACAATTGTTCGATATGTGTACTACGTAGTAGATTCCATAGTTATAGCTCAGCCATTTTATGAACGACAATAAAGTTCTGCAGTAATAATAATAACAAAAACATTTTTACGATACTCCTTTTTGAATTACGTTGTTCTTACTACTCATGCACAAATAGATTTTACGACTAGTTCAAGGGGCAAGATAGGCACGTTCTTCGTCATAACTGCAACGTTATATAAGATAACCACAACATGAAAGTGCAAAATTTCAAACATTGTTGATTAGTTAAAATTTCAGAAGTGTCTACTATATATCCCATGTCTCTCGTAATTTTTACTTTGATTCTGATGGGATTTTATAATTGTCTCCTAAGCTAATGAGATATGGTGGGTCGTTTGTTGTACCCACATTCAGGAATAGATGAGTTTGAAAATGAGATGAAAATCTGCCAGCTTCTAATGATGTTCGAATGGATCATACGATATCCTAGTATATTGTAAATTATTGTGTTCCTTGCTGATGCCAAGAATTAAATCACCTCATATTTGATAGTTTACTCATATATCTATATATTGGTATGTAACCCTACTGGCTTATATTTCTAAGAATGCGGAAACTGACTGCTGATGAACGAGGATGGTTGCCTTTTATGTTTGGTTTTAGAGAACAAAATCAAATTAAGATCTATTCACTTTTGCCTGCGTTTGAACAAATTTACGAAGCACTTTTGCCACTCGGATTGAGGTATCTCCACAACATGGATGCTGAACGCATCAACTCCTTCTTCAGGTCTCTCTCATTTTATTGTTTAAGTACACTGTAAAAAATAAAATTCTGCGCTCAAACTCCTCAGGAGTTTGAGAATTTTTTTTTCAATCAAACCATTTTAATTTGAATTAATCTAAAATTGATTACGCCAAATGAACTATTTTTCTTGATTAAAACAACCTAGTTGATTATAGAGAACAGCTAAAACATTCGCCTGAAACTTTTTACATTTCAGCGAAATGAAAGAAACAACTGATTCAACATAAACATACAATTACAAGAAATTGTTTATGCACTTGTCTCAATATCCATAATTGATTGATACAAATACATTATTCTAAATAGGTTTTAACGAAACCATTCGTTCGTTTCATTTTTATTTGTTCAATAGAACGAAGGTACGGTTGTCGTAAATTCTCTCAGTTGATGCAACGACTACAGTTTCTTGAGACAAGAATCTCGCGAGATTATATTATTCTCCTCATTTACTTGAAGAAAACTATAAATATTTGAATAAAATTGAACATATAATTGTTGCAATATGAAGTGACATTTGTAAAAAAAATATTGCGTAATTGATTTAATAAAACGAATTAATAGTAGCAATTTTTTTATATTGGCAGCAATTAAATCAAAACTCTATCTCTTTTATATTGAATATATCCCATTTAAATGCAATTAGGTATTTGTGCATTTTACCCACAATATTGTTGTATCCGGTGATAAAGATGACATGGAATACATGATGCGCAAGCTAATTAAAGAATACGAGAAGTGGGGCTTAAATGTCAACTTAGAGAAAACCAAATATCTTTGTGTTGGTGGAGAACCGGGTGATCTGGTATTGGATGATGACAGGGATGAGATGATAACCCACTGCCTGGACTATAGCTTTTGTAGCGGCACTATGTCAGCGGCAGGGGAGTGTATAGGGATCTCTTGGCGGCACTCTATATAGCCACGCATAGCTTAGTTCACAGCGCTTCGGTGGCCTAGAGGTTTGCTCTCAAGTTTCACACCGACTAGGTACTAGATGCCGGGTTCAACTCCCGGCGGCTCCCTTAAAACTTCTAACCCCTGCGCCTATGGCATGGCGCACACAAGCCATACTGATGAGTCCAAATGTGTGCGCCAGGGACGAAACGCATAAGTAGGGATAAATTCCTTCGATTCTACATTGGTGTCCCCGACGTGATGGGAACGGTTGTCTTTACGACGTGTCTTGGAAAAGCAGACGGTTGACGCTTGAGGTATACTCGCTCCCTCTCTGCAACTACCAACGAAACTCTAGACGCCTTTCCCATTCCGTACAATATTCATGGTCTGCCGCGGTATTCCGGTATTTATTAATATAAAAGAGAAATTATTGTTCTGTGAAAAAAAATAATGATTACATACAAATGTTTTTTTTTGTTTTATCAAATTATTCCTTTGCTAGTGTCAAAAACCCTTCAATTTAGCTCAAATCAATCAGTTTCTTAACCCAAGAAACTTTCACTTGACTTAAGAGATATTATCATTTTTATCGACTGAATTCTCGACCCATTCAACTACAAATCGAGTTTCAGTGAAATGTAATATTTATTTACATGAAACCAAAATTTTTATTCTACGAAAAGTATCAATAGTTACATACTAATTAATATTACCGTTGGATCAAATTTTTTTACCACCTGAGTCAAAAACTCTGAGCTTGGTTGAAACTAATCAGTTTCTTAACTCAAGAAACTTTTATTTAGGGTAAACCCCATTCTCAACCGTAGAGGGCGGTAGGGTCAAGTACTTTATGCATTTGGCTGTATTCAAACGTACGGAGTACTTGAGACAAATTAATATGGTTTGAGATGAGGAACTATTTTTTACAGTGTACAGGAATAAAAAGAAGTCAGTCGGTTTCAAGACAGGAGTATATGGTGGATGACTCATCAAATTGATGTTTTGAGTGCTCAAAAATGCAGTTGCTTGAGCTCACATAGTCGTGGTGAAGGGTGATCCGTCTTCGGCGATTGATTTTCCCGATTTCTTGGAAGACAACTGGCAAACAGATAGTTGTGTATCAATCAAAATTGACTGTTTTGTGTTGTTCTAGTGGTACGATTGCGACATGTCCAGTTATTCCGAAAAAACAGGTGACTATTTGCTTGAAAGTGCTTCGTACGCGAGCAACTTTTGTTGAATTTGACTCATCTTGAAGGACCCCTACAGTCGACTGCTGTTTACTTTCGGGATCATATGCGTAAATCCACGATTCATTACATGTCACGATGTCATAGACGTGCTTCGAACCATCGCTATCGTATTTTTGGAGAATTTCTTTGGACCAATCGACACCAGTCTGTTTTTGAGTGATTGACAAATTGTGTTGGATCCAATGCGAACAAATTTTTTTGACGGTCAATTGTTCATGCAATATTGAATGTATGCGGGTCCCACTAATGTCTAAGGTTGTTTCAATCTCGCGATAGGTCACATGACGATCTTGCAATATCACTTGGCGTACAGCATCTATGGTTTTCGGAACAACAACTGATTTTGGAGTGGATCTTGGAGTGAACTACGGTTGAATTCACCATACCATCGATAAACACTGGTCGTTGACGAAGCTTCATCGCCAAAAATTGAATTAAGATTATCGATGCACTGTTGTTGGGTTAATCCACGTCGAAAGTTGTAAAAAATAATCGCACGAAAATGTTCAAGATTTAATTTCAGGTTTTGGGCTAGATGAATCTTTTAAGTTACTGTAAACAATAGAAATAACGATCGTATGTCAAAACGTTCTGACTTCTTATAACCTCAAAAATTTCAAGCTTTACAATTGAGCTGTCAGTTGGCAGATTACAAACTAGGGTTGTCCAATCCCGAAATATAAAAGGCAACCCTCGTACTATAATGTATTATATCTACTATTAAACTGCAACTAAAAACTCAAATAAGAAAAATACCATCTTGAATAGTCCATCAAGGTGCTTGGAGGTTGCTCGATAAATTTTCCTGAATTATTTATGAAGTAAACTTCATATTCATCAAGTGGTATCATTCGATCCTAATTGGATCACGAAACTCAGCCCATTAAGAAGTCAACCTCGTAGCATGAAGGAAAAATAGGATATCGGATTTTATATACTTAATTCAATTTAATACCTTTATCGGAAAATGATTAAAACTTTACCTGCACATCCTTCATTTGGAATGAAAGAAAATTGATGGATGCTAAATAGTTTACTGATAACCATTCACGGTGATTTACTGTAAGATACATTATTAGCACTGCGCTTAGAATTCATCGTGAAAGTTGTTCTGGAAGAAATGAGACATGGATTCACTACTTCTTTGTCTAAAGCTAACGCGAGGGAAATCTGTTCAGTGGTTTTGTAGACATGAAGGAATTCTCAATTCTCTATAACTCAGGAATTATTTATCCTGTCGACTCGAAACTTACGAAAAGAAAACATAGATTTTTCACAATTTGGTCGAAATAGAGTCTAATTCAATTTTTTTTAAAATTTTGAATATCGACTGAAGTTTGGACTAGCTAACGAGGAAACTTGGTATTGGATCATTGAAAAACTCTTCCGGTTCATTTTTTGCGTGTTTAGGAGCAAAAATTTTCTTTATTGAAAATAAATTTAAATCAAGTACATATTGCCCGTTATTGTCTTATCAAGTTTCATCATAGGGTAGCTTGATGATTCCATCAGTGTACAACTTGGTCAAGTGATCTCAAGAGAGCTCCGCAGAGACGGAAACAAATGGTATATTATGTACCTACCACTCCAATCAATCTTAAGAATCTATGGTTAAAATTTACGGTTAGCTATGTTAAAAAATGTTTAGTTATGTTAAAAAATCATTGATTCACAATATCGAGTTAATCCAAAAAGGCGAAGTTGAGGGTGTTTTCTATATCTCTTTCAAATTTTGTAATATTTCTATCGTTAATATTTATAAACCTCCAAATACTATTTGGCCAAGAAATTTGGAAATGAATCTTCCTCATCCTTCAATTTATTGCGGTGATTTTAATTCTCACCACGTAATGTGGGGTTATAATAATAATGATAGAAGTGGAATAGCTTTAGCTGACTGGATGGAAGATAATAATATCTATTTAATTTTTGATGGAAAAGATGTACCTTCTTTTCATTCGTCTCGATGGAATAGAGGCTACAATCCTGATCTCTGCCTAGTGTCTTGTGACAATACTTGCAAACCGCTTCCTGTGAAGCGTAAAATTTTAGGAGTTTTTCCTCATAGTCAACATAGGCCTATACTGTTGACTTCAAGAAGTTTAATTCAATATTCAGAATGTTTAAAAAGACCTCGTTGGAATTTCAAGAAAGCGAATTGGATTGAATTTGCTAAGAAGGTAGACAGTGATATCAGATGGATTAAACCCACTCATGATAACTATCATAGATTCTTAGGTGTTGTGAAAGCCGCAGCAAAAAAGTTCGTTCCAATAGGTTTCCGGAAAGATTATATTCCAGGTTGGTCGAAAGAAACCGATAATCTGTACAAGGACTATCAAAAATCACCATCCGTTGATAAATGTGAAAGGTTTATGAATTCTATCAATACAAGCCGAAAAGAGAAATGGGAAAGTGTTGTATCAAAAATGAATTTTACACATTCGAGCAGGAGTTCATGGGATATATTGAGAAAATTAGGTGAAGCTACTCCTCTTACCTCCTCATCATCAAAAATTGATCCTAATTTAATCGCACGCCGCCTAGTTAATGTCTCTGAATCAGTCAATTTATCCCAATCTAAAATGAGGAATATGAAGAAAAAATTGCAGATATTCAGGGGATCAGCTCCTACTTTAGAACATGTGTCACATCCATTCAACATAGATGAATTGAGGGCTGCAATCAAATCTACCAAATCTCGAAAGGCAGCAGGTTTTGACGGAATTTATCCAGAATTCATCAAACAAAAAAAGGCCTTGTCTTGGTTATTGTCTTTCTATAACAATATTCTGAATTCGGGAAACTTTCCTTCCGAATTTCGTAAGGCTAAAGTAATAGGGATTTTGAAACGAGGAAAAAATCCTTGTGATCCTAGTAGTTATCGACCCATCAGTTTAATGAGTGTTCCTTTCAAGATATTAGAAAGGCTAATCCTTTTCAGAATTGAATCTTCTATAGAAAATGCTTTACAAAATTTCCAGGGAAGCTTTAGAAAAAACAGAAATTGTTCGGATCAGGTTCTCAGCCTTACAACTTTCATAGAATCAGGCTTCAATGATAGGTTGAAAACAGGAGCTGCTTTCATCGATTTATCTTCAGCATATGACACTGTGTGGAAAGATGGATTAATGTTCAAACTCTATACCCATCTGAAATGTGGGAAAATGGTACGATTATCATATAATATGTTATCTGATTTGTTTATGCTGACGACATTGCTTTTGCTTACCAACATTCGGATTTCCATACTCTGGAAAACATACTGTCATCTGATTTGGAAATTTTAAATTTCATTTTATCGAGTGGCGATTATGTCCAAATCCCAACAAAACAGAGGTATCTTGTTTCCATCTGAATAATCATGAAAAATATAGAAAATTAGCTGTAACTTTCAATGATTCTCCTGTCAAACACAATTTCTATCCAAAATACTTAGGAGTTAAATTAGATTCATCTCTCAATTACAAGGCTCATTTAAATGATCTGAGTCTAAAACTGAAAACAAGGAATAATATTGTTCAGAAATTAGCTGGATCGTCTTGGGGTGCTGATGCTTCCACTCTTCGCACAGCATCTCTAGCCCTAGTCTTTTCTGCAGCTGAGTATTGTTGCTCTGTTTGGTTTAATAGTGCACATACACAAAAAATTGATGCACAATTGAATACATCCATGAGAATAATTACTGGCACCATAAGATCAACACCGGTTCATTGGTTACCAGTATGGTCTAATATTGTCCCTCCCCATATTCGCAGACAGACTGCAGCTCTGAATTCTTGGAATAAATATCATTCTTTTCCCAATTTATTCCCAATTATTTCATATTTTCCACAAAATAGAATTCCCAGATTGAAGTCACGTAAACCATTATGGCATAATACGTTCTTCAATATGAACATATGTGATAAAGAATTATGGAAGACTGAGTGGAACTCTTACGAAATGTTCAATAAGTATCTCGTTTCTGATCCTTCTGAAAAAGTTCCTGGTTTTGATCTTCCAAGAAAAATTTGGACAGTTCTTAATCGTTTGAGAACAGGTCATGGTCGTACCAATGGCATGCTATTTAAATGGAACTCAGTTCCTAGCGCAAGTTGTGAATGTGGAGAAGCAGAAGAAACAATACCTCATCTCATCAATAGTTGTCCCATATATAAATTTCAAGATGGTTTTAGGGCTATTCATGATGTTTCCAACTCTTTCTTGGAATGGGTTATAAATTTCAAACGAATATGATACGTATTTTTGTTATTCAGTTCTTTTTTCTGCTTTTGTCTTTTTATTTCCAGATTCATTGTGAGCACCTTGAAGAAGTCTCTTTCTCCATCAATAGAAGATCACTCTTGAAGAAAGAAGTCCCTGAAATATATTTCAGCTTATTTTTGTATTTTCACAGTTAGACGAGAAGCCAGGGTTTTTTTTACTGGGGTTTTTTCCCTAGGCTTTTATGTCATATGCCGAATTGTATGACACCCCGTCACTAACCCCTGATCTATATGCTTTATTGTTTGCTAACTAAATATTGTCAGCCAAAAGTTCAAAAAAATATATATATATATGGTTAAAATGAATGTGGTAGTCAAATACTCACTCTGTAAAGATTGCGGACATTAAATTATCCAACGATGTTGCGATTTATTAATTTATTTTTGAGTGAATTGAATTTAAGTACCATACAATTCATCCGGTCAGACAAGAATTAGTTACAATAGATAGGAAATGATATTTTCAAATATTGATGTAACAATCGGCTTTAGTAATTCTTCCATTTTCCTCACACACCAACCAATTTCCGGTTTGTTACATAATTAATCCAACGAAAATACAATATCTTGAACTACTTTCATTTGTTGATGACAGAAATGAAATGGTCAGTTTTTTTAATAGCATTTCGATAAAACATTGCCTTATGAAGGACGACGCATTGGAGAAGAAAAAAGTATTTCTTCAGACCACAAAAATATATGGTAGTACTTGATGAGGAGAATGTTCTCAATCTAATGGCTGTTTTTGATGGCCCTCAGCTATTTCTGCGAATTTTCTTTTCTGAAGGCTATGGAGTCAAATCTGGTTCCCCGGAGCTGTAATTTCAGACTTGAGGAAGGAACATGTCACACGGAGCTAAATCAGGCGAATATGGTGTCTGGACGATGATATTTACGAACATCGAAGAAAAACGAGCATGGTATTGATTTTCAAACGACTTGCGAGATTTTCCGATTAATTTTAGCTCGTTTATGTGTCGTATCCATAGATCCATGCCTCGTCCCCACTTATGATCCGTCCCATGAACGTGGGGACAGAAATCGCACAATGCAGCATGTCTGCAGCTGCCTGCATCCGGTACCCATTCGAAATTTTTTTCAAAACACAAAATTTGAGACAAATTCTTTGTTGAATATTTTTTTCCATTGTAAAATTCGCAGACTACCACCAAGGTTGACTGGTTAATCAAACTAGTTGACAGACCAAACTAATGTTTGGCATAGTAATTACGGACAGTCCTACCAACATACAAAAACTTCAAATCCTCAAAAATACTCAATTCAGGCAATTTAAATGAGAATTTGTGGATCTTCCTTGTCAAAGTGTATGATGATTGGAAGTTTATGTTTCCTTTCACCTGGTATTCTTTACCTTGAGACTAAGGTGAATTCATATCAATAAGGAAATGAGGAACGTCTGTCATCCATTATTTATCATGTCGACTTAATCCAATGCTTGTTTCTAGGGTCTGAAGAACCTTCGAATTTCAACTAATTAAAATGGCGGTTTCCTTTGTCATATTGATGAAGTGGATCTTTAAGCTTCTTGGAGACGAATTCTTAGATTTCTCGCGATATATAACGAAACAATTTTGTTGAATATTAAGAATTTATCGGCAGAGAAGTTCAAAGCGCCAGATTTCTCTTTATTTTAACGAAATATCCATGTGATTTTAGGAGGATATATTTAATCGTGAACAAGTTCCGGAATATTGAATTCCTGAATCAGGAAATGATCAAATCAACAAAGTAATAGGTGACTAATTAGATAACAACTTCTTTGTGATTGATTCAATAGCACGACATAATTCGGACTAAGACAGTTCATATTTAGGGGAAATATAACAGAAGGAAACTTGTAAACTGTAAATTTTTTTAACAAAGAGTGCAAGATCTGCAAGGTTAGAAATAGTTACTGAATTCATCAAATAATCATATTGAAGTCACTAAGCAACCAAGAAAAAACAACTAACAAAAAAAAATAAGCAGTTATAGAAATCAAATCTTAATAAATCTTGAATAAATAAGCTCTGCATCTATAGAAATGCAGGGTATTTAGGAACCAATCGTTGAATTCGATTGAACAAACTTTCAATCCATAGACCATAGACAAAGTACCTTTATAGAGTGCCAACACACGTGTCACTTTAACAAAGCGACACCATGCGGTTGGTCGCTCGAACTAATTTCCTCATTTGGCGGGAAAGCGGCTCATTTTAATTCATACCTCTTATGAACCATTATTTTCAAGCTAATTCGAGCCATAACTGAAGTCGAGTAAATGATACCTGATTTGGATAATTCACTCAACTTCAAAGTGGTTCAAATTAACTAATGCTTATTTTATCGAGAAGGGAATATGGTGGAGAAAAACGGAAACACAGAAACTTTTATCAAATTTTCATTTGAAGAACTAAAATTGTTCAGGAGATGAATTCAGCCAAAATACCTGTAGATGTTAGAGATATATTATCCTATTTATCACATATAAAGATTAATCAGGGACATTATCAATACTACTTACAGATCTGAGGTAAGCATAACTTACAGAAGATTTGATTGAATTAATTTCATTGAAATCGAACTAATAAACTAATATTGAAAGAATTCATTCGAACTGAACAAAGTCACTGTGTAATGTTTTCAATCTTTTCTTCCTTCAATGACAGAATACTGATCAGTTGAATCAGAACGAACGAACGAACGAACACTGCTAATATGTTCATTATATTCTAATGTCACAACTCACTTTGTTCTAATATTATTTGAGAATGTCGTGAAATGTCGAGGAGTTTGCTTCTGGATATATTGAGAAGTTATATTCCCCTAGTTCTGAAACTAAAGAATATAGTATTGAGAAAATAAGGAGATTTAAGTGGTATGATCAATAATTTATATCTTACATCTTTCATCTGGGACCTCAAATCCAGATTGAGCTTCACTCAGATTTACTCATTCCCTATCCTCACTACCTGTAGAATAAATTGATAATAAGACTATTGAATAGTCAACATCCAACTTATTAATGTGAAATTCAGAATTTTATAGCATTTATAACATTATTAAAAGTTTAAAATAGAGAAATCACCACAAACCAGTTGCATCAGTCTCATTTCTAAAGACAGTTGTTAATGCATTAGGAGCCTGCTGGTATCAGGTAAGATGTATTTCTCATAAAAATGATAGTGGCAGACTCTTTTCTTATAAACGGTTCCCGTGGCATGGCTTTCAGTTCTGGATTCTGCAGTATAAATAGCCACATATGAAATCTGAACAATTCTGTTTTAAAATTTGGGAAAAGATGTCATCGGGGAGTGTTAATTTTGCAACCAGGTACTGCACATTTAGTGAGACCCATATTTGATGATTATCACTTATTGAAAATACTGTAACTCAACTCAAAAACTTAGCTCAACTTGCAACTAACACTGAACAACACGAAAAGAATTATTATACCTGTGCTGTTCTCTTATATTAGTGATTCCCAATCACGTGACGGATGTTGTTGATGTTGAACGAAAATAATTTTATTTCAAACATAAAAATTGAGTTTCGTTATCTGTTAACTATAATAATTTACGACGACAAACCATTATTATAAAAAATTATAATTTCTGGATTTTTTAACCAAAAAATTCAAGATGATAAAACATGGTAATCAGTTAAATCTTTGGTTATGACATTGCAGTTTTCTTCAAAAATAGCGATTGACCTGACAAAAATTGATAGCGGTTGGTCGCTCGAACTAAAGGGCCGTGACCAGTACTTTCTATTAAGTTGACGGTGTAGAGAGATACTTTGTCTATGCCATAGACATTACTTCCTTTCATGAATTTTGGTTTTATATCTTTAAAGAGTTTCCTTTAACTTTTCTCGTGAGAGCCTTGAAAAATATCTGATATTGATGTAAGAACGCGACAGATGAAGGAAATATCTAAACATTTTGCACACGTTATACGTTCCATTATCAAGTGTTCCTACCCTGTACGAACAATCGATTTTCAAATCGGTTCATACACTTAATGAAGGTTCGAAAGATCGAGAGTATCTTAAGAATTTTATTATTTCGTTTTACAATTCCATAATATTGAAGGTATCTTTAAATATGAATTCCTCATTTTCTGCATCAGATATTCAAATAATGATATAATGAATGCATTTAATATAATTCCTGTTTCCTCTCACTACAAAAACTTTATTCTCGAGCAAATTCCTGTAGTTCCGAACATGAAATAGTAGTTCATCGCAAATATGCTGAGAGAAACTCATGAAAACCTGAAATGCTTCGCTATTAAAATATTTCACTATACCTATACCACATCCTCGCGTTTTTATGGGACAATCAAATCCTACATAACTTGGCATTTAACAACCAAGCATAAATCATGACGTTTTTGGAGCGCAGGAGGAAGTACAATAAGGTAAACATTGAATATTTTCGCATGTAGAAAATTTTTTTATATGTCAATTCATAATCGATCCATGCAATTCATGGTTTTATGTTCGATTTTGAGGTATTGGCACAATGTATGCTTCTCAAAATGAAAGGAAC